>CM076575.1:659768616-660015927 GCA_034641835.2 Pinus albicaulis | reverse complement strand
ATATAAGTTCTACGAGACTAAAAAATGTATTTTTCTTTTCGAATTACAAACTCACACTCACAAAAACTAAGAAGCTAACTAAATGATTCAATGCACCTAATGCAAATGACTACAAGCATGTAAATTCTAAGATGCAAAAAGTCTCTTGAAACAAGGTGAAATTTCCCAAAAAGGCTCCTTCAGTTTTAACTCATCTTTTGTTGTCCAGAAATCCAATTCTTGCAAACAAGAACTCTTAATATAAGACACCAAAATACTCAACAAGAAGAAGAAGAAATCAAATGACAACCTTTCCTCAAAATCAAGCTGAAAACTAGAAGCAAGAAACTTCACTAAAGTTCCAAAAGATATAACCAAACGAAAATGAAAAGGCAGGAACAAAAACAAAAACAAGAAACAATGTTTTTTGAGTTTTTGATATGCAAAAACAAAAAGCAAAACAAATGTTTTTTGGGCTTTTTAGTTTTATAAAACAAGAGCTTCAAAAAAACCAAGAACAACTATCACAATCCAAGCCAAAACAAGACCGAATTTCAAGCATAAACTTCAACTATGCTCCCAAACCTTATAAAGCTAATGATAGCAAGATCAATAAGAGCAATGGAAGACCAAAAACTCAATCAAACAGCCTAGAGAAATAGTGCAAACTTGTTGCAACACAAAACTCCAAAGAAGCAAGAAAAGTTCTCCGAAAATTGCAACAAAACCCTAGCCTATGAAACTCAAGAAAACCAATCGAAAACAAAGCAAAGAACGTAATGCAAAGCACAACACAAAGGTAGGAGCGAGTCAGTGAGTAGAAGCTCTCTGTTCTGATAAAGCAGAACAGCCAAGAACACTCAGAAAGCGATCTTGGAACTCAATCCAGGAGTGCCAGCACCAACAAGGACACTTTGCCAAAAAGATCAGTTTTCGGACAAACGAAAGAGAAACAAGACTTGAAACCACTTCCTTCACACTCCAGTAAACACAGAGACACTGTAGACACAGGCCTCCACAGCCAGAAAGGACCAAAAATCCAATAAACTCAAAATTTCAAAATCAGCCTAGGTATACGCGACCCTGCGGTTATGCAACCAGCGTGTATACGCGTCTGTGTTGAGGGAAACTCGCGTATACGCGGTTCCTTCTACACAAAATCGCGGGTATACGCGACTGTGTGCAAACAAAAAAGCGTATACAAAGAAAGATAATGAAAAACAAAAAGTACAAGCCTGGGAAAGATATCAAGACTTCAGACTGACTGCAAGAAAGCAAACTGGACTGTAAAAGACAGAAGAAACTGTTGGCAACCTACCAAACAGCTGAAACAACCCAACAGGAGAATCACAAAAATGTGATCCCCAGCGGAGTCGCCAGTTCTGTTTCAGGGATTTAACACCCTAGAGGTTGGTTGGGATTCAACCTCCACAGAGCAGGGGCGTACTATTTAACAGAGACTCACACGATCATGCACAGTCATGAAAACGAAATAGAGCAGAACGAGAGGTTTACCCGTTGGTCCTACGTTTGAAGTAGATCCACGTGGAGTTCAAACTCCCCGCAACCGTCCTTCCTCTTTCACCTGAAATACAAGAAGAAACCAGCACAAAGGACAAGTTGTACAGTATATTTCTACTCTATATGTTAGTGAGATTCATATAAAACATTAAATAAATCATCATGAATGCTTGTATAACAAATATTCTTCATACATTAAAGCATACACTAACACGTTTATTTCGAGAACAGCATGATACTTCTGTATTATAAAAATAGTACGTACAAAAGTAAGTGGAGAGATCACCTGATCCTTCCAAGGCCTTCGCAGACCGTCGTCCGGATCCGTCCAGCCCTTGCCTCGCTAAGACTCCTTCCAAATGAGTGCATACGAGATAACATATAAAAGGATGTGTATCTCAAGGAAACAAGGGTTTCCTGAAATGAACTGGGAAAGTGCAGGAGGCACGGGGAATCAGACTTGGATAGGGAACCAACAGAGTATAATAATAATAATTCTCTCTCTCCCTTAGGCCATACATGTGAGGTCTTTTTATAGTCCCTCCAAGTAGTTTCAGCAGTTGGAAACAGTTGGCCACGGGCTGGGGTGGTTGAACTACCTGAGTAACCATCAACCCAGCGCGAAATTAGGGATTTTTATATATTTTTTAATCATTAAAATGGCATACGTGGAAAAGTCTAGCTGTACTCGCGTATACACGCGGAAAAACACGGGCATAGTCGCGTATGGAGGATTTTACACTGTTTTTAAGTGAATTTGTCCAAGTCTGTAGGAATGGGTGCCCATTAATCCATGAAGCAATCATGAATCATGTCAAGGTGAGAAATGATGCTATAACACACATAGAAAGAACTTCGCAAGAACAAGAGAGGACTTCACCAGATTTCAGCCTGCCAAAAACCAATGAAAGAAATCAGAGAGTCAACACATGCTGAGGCGGGCATACCCATGCTCAGTCAAAAATACATCATATATATAGAAAGTACTGAATAGATCCAACATGTATACAAGTATAACTGAACCGAAAGTACATAGTGAATCATCTGAGCAGGGCCCGGAAAGACAAGTCTGTATCAATGTCCAAGTATCACATATAGAAAGCTGAGCAAAGATAGTGCAACTGGATATCTGATCAAGTAACTGAATCTCCAAGTACCGGATCATAAGAGGCGGATCAAACGGTACAATCACGCAACTCGGGGATCAACATATAAGATGCTGCTGTGCTGAACTGCAACATATAAGGGTGGACGGCAACACTGGCAGAAACTGAGAGAACTGTCAACAGTGAACCGAGAAATGCTGATGCAACCCAAGGTCTTCACTGATCACAACGGCACAATTCTACACACTGGGAATAAATGAGCTGAAGTCGACCATGTGAGAAATCGTTGGATTACCGGGCAATGATGTTTCCCGTTAACCAACGCGAGACGACCCACCGATAATAATAATGAGTGTCAAGGTGCCCCAGTACAATCTGACAAGTGTGAATGAATGCGTTGAAGTCGAACACTTGAAAGAATCTACCAATCAGGAGGCAATAATGAATCCCCACTGTCGATAGCGAAGAGTCTGCCACTGATGACTGCAAACCCTAAGGTACTGACAAAAAGACTCTAGACCTTATTCCCAGAGCAATGAGTCGGAGTCGATGGGAAAAGATCCGCTGGAAGGAAGGCATTAAGGCATCCCACAACAGTCCAGCGCGAGTGTAACCCGCAGGCCAAGATTTGGAAGGAATCAGGCGAAGTAGAGTGATGGAACCAAAACCGAAGTACGTTTCCGACGCGCACAAGATGAAGCTAGCGCACGGAAGAAACCCTCTGAACCAACCAATAATGAAAGCTGACACAGAGGCGAGAAATCCACCGATAGGGTCAAATGGAAATCCAGGTACTGCACGAATCCCAAGTGTGATAATGTGTGCTGACGTCGAACACAGGGGAAACCACTCAGTCAAAGACCCATGATGATGATCAAATGCTGAGCACGAGGTCACCTATCAATGATGGAAATAGGCCCAAGGTGCGGCTCTAGGCTTGCTCTCAGAGCAATGTGTCGAAGTCGATAAGAGACAAACCCGCCGGCAAGAAGTCAATGGAGACCTTCTCAAACCAGCACGAGCAGAAGATCAAAACATCTGATGTGATAGAACATGATGCTGACAAGACCGGGAAGGCCGACTGAATAATGAGTCAAGAGACACCGCAGAATGGCCGACTCAGGCTAGACTTCCCTTGAACAAAAGCACGACACTGTGATGACCATGGCAGTAAAAAGTGACACTGTATAAGTCTGTCTTGCAGGAGGCAAAACAAACTCTCCATATGATTGGAAGAGATAACAAACCGGGGGAGAACTGACAAGTGAAACATGGTAAAGGCCGAACCTAGGTCAAACTAGAACCATCCCAAATGAAGGAAATATATATAAGTATATGTGCTTTGTTCAAGGGCGACAAAACTGACTCTGTACTGCCATCGAAATAACGAAGATACATCCCGTTCCCGCTCTTTTTGTTATATTTAATTTTTTTGTCTTTTTCATAATAAGCCCGAAAAAGAATAAAAGAATGCTATGATACAATGGATAGAACGAGTATCGAAAAAAGCAGATGCACTAGTTCCGGGGTTTGGAACAATCCTATGCTCAATGCAAGGTGGCGACAACTGGTCAGTGATACTCAGAGGAACGTTCCATCCATGGGTACAAAGGTGTCAAGTCGTGATAGCTAAGTGCATGCAATGGTTAACTTGTACAGAAAGTCAAGGTCAAAAGTTGGCTTAAACATCGAGTCTAAATGAAGCCGGCTAAAGGCCAGGATAAACAAGCAGCCAATATGCAATGCAGTAATACAACTTAACGACACCAGGGAGCCTCTAGGGTATAAGCCAGAAAAATGATAAGTGATGAAGGAGAAGAATGAAGCTTCAACACTAAAGACATGGCGGGACTAAAGAGGACTCCCGAGCCTACATAAAAAGCAGCATGGGCAACAAGTGATAGCGAGGAACTAACTAGGAAGCCCATGTAAAGGAAGGCTCTACCATCAAGTCATGATTTTAAAAATCGGCGAGTGAAAATGGTATAATACTCATGACCTGATGGGATCAACCCTAAGGCAAGTGATCCGTATGGAGGCTAGAATGCAAGATGCAACGGAAAGTGATTCCCTAACCTATATGCCAGTGAAGATCATATACCTACCGTGAAGAGTCTGAACACATGGGCCAAAAACCGGGAAAAATCTCGAAAATGTCAAAATGTACCTGAAATATACCAAACTGGGCACTTCCAAGCAATCGAATTATACAGCATAAGACAGATCGAAAAAATAAGCACAAGGAAATTTTTTTGCGAAAATTTTCAATTTTTTAGCCATAAATACACAAATTACCTCTCAAATGGTTCATTATTGCATAGCTGATTTGGAAAAAGAGCTCTGGAGCTAAAAACTTGTTTCGTCAAACCAGCAACAACCGACCGTCGGAATTCAGCGAAACTTCAGGTAGGCTCCTTATTCATCCTGTTGATTCATTTTGTCCGTTTTAAAATTTAAAATTAAGTGGATTTTTACCTGGAAACCCTTATTAAAAAACGCGTACCTGCGCATACGCGGGTTCAAAGAAGGAAAGCCGCGTGTACACGCGACTGTGCACAACGAAACTAGCGTATGCGCAAGTCCGAATTTTAAAAATGAGTTTCTAATGCAAATTTTAATGAATTTCTTCAGGATGACAATTTCATGGAGGGAACGCGAGCATAGTGCAGTGGACCAAGAGGTCATGGAAGACCGCTCAGCACAAAATGTCCTCCGAAACTGTGGTTTATTCAAATTTTTCAAAATGCCCAATATGAAAAGTAATGTGAGATTGCTTGAAATGCTGGTAAATTATTGGGAACCGGATCAGGATTGTTTCATCATTGATCAAATGCCACTACGCATAGAGGTGGAAGATATATACTTCATCACCGGACTCTCCAGAAGGGGAGACCCAGTGGATTTGCACGGAAAGCCCCTGGGAGGGTTAACCGTGGAGGACTATGTCCAACTCTATTGCATAGAAGATTCCAAAAAAGTAGGCACCCAGATTGCAATCAGAGATATCAGGGACTTGCACATGAAGATCCTCCTGTTCACCATCGGCAGAGTGGCAGGATCTGCCTCACTGCATCAGGCGTCCAGGGCGCACATGAGCATAGTTGTAGAGTGCTTAATTCATGTGTATGATTGGTGCACTGCCCTGCTACTGAATATGAAACAACAACTGACGTCGATTCGCAAAACACATACAAAACACTTTGGCTATGGAACCATTTTGACTACATTCTTCTTCGAGAGAGTTCCAGCTTTGAGACCCAAAGTCATCTCAACTATCAGCAGCCCTCGGGACCCAAGAATTGCCCGTTGGGCAGACATGATGAAGAGACTGGGGGGCAGCGAGGTACCTCGAACTACCTGGGATGATGAGTTCTTCTTATGGTGGAGAGAACAGATCATCGCAGTAGATGACTATCCCTATGCCGGGATGGATTTCCGAGGAGATCCAGATCTAGTACTTCCACCCGGTGCAGCATGGGGAGCAGTCGGTAAGTTTTTTCAAAAATTTTAACTTATATGATTTTTTTGGTTTTTTCAAATATGTATGAAAAATGAAAAACAAACATGTTTTTGGATTGGATTCATAATGACTGACAAAAAATGATCATGTTTCAGATGTTGGACCAGTGCGTCCTGAGGGCCTAGCACGTCACAAGTGCCGCAGAGGTGAAGCAGAGACAGCGGATTCTGACAGAACCCTCCAGGCCGTGCAGAGAAACTTGGAGGGACTAACCCGCCAAATCCCTCTGGCTGCTGTGGAGGACTTACCAGAAGCCGTCCAGAGACGGGTTGTAGGAGTACCCCGGGACTGGGTTAGACTGTTCCGCCGTGTGGCCACTGCAGTGATGTTCTATAGGAATACTGGGCAGGGTCCTCAGGATTAGACAGATTTTCATATTAGATGACTGTATATTTTTTTTGAGACTGAACATGATGGGGCATAAGCCCAAGTTTTGTACGGCATTGATGGATCCAAAATTTTGTGAAGTTTTTTGACATACTGATGATATATATACAGCGATATTTTGATGTGATGTGATAAATGTATCAAATGTATGATGTTTTTGATGATTAGATTTTATTGTATTGAATGATTAATATGCCAATCTAAAGCTTGATTAGCCAATGAGTCAGCAAACCAATTGTCAGCTCGAGGAATATTAATGAATGTTAAAAATTGAAATGACCTTTGTAACAAACGTACCCTCAAGAACAATCGTAATAAAACTGGATCTCGTACCCGATAAGTGTTGTTCAACTGCGACACCACCAGCTGGGAGTCCAAGAAAACTACCAACTAATCAACACCCAAAGATATTGCCTCCGAGAGTAGATGAATGACTGCAGTGTATTCTGCTACGTTATTGGAAGCAGGACCAATGCAGACCCCTCTTGATACCAACAGCTGACCGGAAGGATAATGAAGCACCCAGGCCGCGGAAGCTAAGTTTCGGGTGTGTCTACTAGCACCATCGGCGAAACCATAATGACTCATGACATCAACACAACCTGCCAAAGCAGATCAAAAACATCACCATCCCATCAAAAATCGAAAATCAAACAGATATGTACAAGACAAAAACTACTATATACAAAGCAAAATGCCAGGCCAAAGCCTAGGCATAATACTTCTTCAGATAGAGCCCATTTCGGGGCTCCGACAACTCATTTCCTTCGAAGTCAACCAAGGCATACGCTCCTTTCTTAAGGACCTTTTTGACGATATAGGGGCCATACCACATCGACTTAAACTTTCCTGCCCCCAAGGCATCCTTTTCTTGGGCATAGACCAAAACAAGGTCGCCTTCGGAAAAGACCCTAGGCTTAACCGCCTTATCGTACTGGACTTACACTCGGTTTTTATGCGCTTCGTTCAACGTGGCGGCATCTCGACGCTGCTCATCAAGATGTTCCAGATGAAGAAGCCGCTCTGCCAGACTAGAAGTGTCAGGAAGAAGCTCAACAGCCAGTTTAAGGGAAGGAATCTCGCATTCAATGGGAAATACGGGTTCCACCCCGTGGACTAACTGAAACGGAGTAAAGCCAGTTGCAGTTTTCACTGACGTCCTGTATGCCCAGAGTGCAGGATATAGCATAATGTGCCATTTGGATCTATGTTTATCAATCGTCCGTTGAAGAATTGTCTTCAAGGACTTATTCACGGCTTCCACTTGGCCATTGGCCTGAGGATAATATGGAGATGAATGCTCCTGCCGGAAACCCAATTTAAGAGCCAACTCAGCCATCATACTATTCTGAAAGTGACTGCCATGGTCAGTGACAATCTCTCTAGGTATACCAAAACGAGCGATAACTTGGTTGAAGAAGAAAAGAGCTGCAGTCTCACCATCGTTCCCAAAAGTAGGCATAGCTTCGACCCACTTCGTAAAGTAGTCTACTGCTACGATAATGTACTTGTGACCTTTTGCCAAAGGCGGGTTACAAGTAGTATAATCCATACCCCACTTTGTGAAGGGTCCGACAGTAACGACTGGAAAAAGCGGAGCTGGATGAGCGCGCATTTTTCGAGTATACACTTGACAAGGATGACACTTCTTGACCGATTCAATACAATCTTTGAAAATCGAGGGCCAGAAGTAGCCAGCGCGCAAAATCTTTTGGGCTGTAGCAAGCCCTGATAAATGACCCCCACAAGCTCCACCGTGAGAATCCTTAAGCACAGCCTCAGCTTCTTCGAAAGTTAAGCAGCGTCTTAGGATTGAATCAACCCCTCGACGGTACAAAGCATCACCAATAATCAGATAACTTTTAGCTAAGTGACGCAGCTTACGACGCTCATCTTTCAAAAAAGAAGAGGGAAACTTCGCAGTCTGGAGATATACAATGATGTCCCCATACCAAGGATCTTGTGGAGAGATCAGAAACAAGTGTTCGTCCGGAAAGGACTCATCATAGATCATCGCCTCTCCACAAGGCAACTCGGAGATCAATTCC
The DNA here is from genome assembly GCA_034641835.2 of Pinus albicaulis. Lineage (NCBI taxonomy): Eukaryota > Viridiplantae > Streptophyta > Pinopsida > Pinales > Pinaceae > Pinus > Pinus albicaulis. The sequence goes on along the minus strand of CM076575.1, from coordinate 660,007,366 downwards.
GCAAAAACTAATGACTTCTTGGATTTGGCAGACATGAACTCTAGATCAAATTCTTGTAAAAACACAATCCATCTATTATATTTGCCCCCAATCACTCGCCTGCTGAGGACAAACTGAAATGGATTGGTAGCTGCCAAGACATAAGTTTTGCGAAGAATAATATAATGCCGGAGTCGCTGCACAGCATGAACTGCTGCTAAGGCTAATTTTTCTATCGGGGTGTATCGTAGTTCAGGTCCTACCAGTCCTCGACTAAGGTAGTAAATAACATGCTCAGCCAGAGCATCATCCTCCTGAACCAGAACCATACCAATGGTAGATTCTGCTGTAGCCATATACAAAAGAAAATCTCTGCTATAATCGGGTGGACTCAGTAAAGGAGCAGAGGTCAATGCCTTTTTCAAGGCATCGAATGAGCGTTGAGCGTAGTCGTCCCAAAGAAAAGGAACTCCTTTCTTCAACAGTCTCATATATCCCTTTGTAATCTCAACATAGTTAACGATAAACCTCCGAAGAAAGTTAGACTTCCCTTGGAGACTTTGAAGTTGACGGATTGAAGACGGGGGAGGCAACCGAAGTATTGCCTCAACCTTGAAGGGATCTACCCTTATCCCTTCATTAGACACGATAAATCCCAACAACCGACCGGATGTTACCGCGAAAACGCACTTGTTCGGATTCAAACGAATTTTATAAAACCGACATCTCTCAAATATTTGCCGGAGGTGTCCTGGATGATCCATCCTCTTTCGAGAATGAGCAGCGAGATCATCTAAGTATGCCTCGATAATTTTCTTGATGTCGTGGAAGGCGTAAGACATGGCCCGCTAAAAAGTAGCTCCAGCATTTTTCAGACCAAAAGGCATTTTCTTATATGCAAACGTACCCCAGGGACAAATAAATGCGGTCTTATGTTGATCTTCTGGACGGATAGTAATTTGATTGTAACCAGAAAAACCGTCCATGAAGGAAAAAATTTCGTTACCGGCACACTCATCAATAAACTGATCAATGAAGGGTGTGGGGTAATTATCTTTAGGACACGCCTTATTCAGGTCTCTGAAATCGATGCACACTCGAATTGTTCCTTGCTTTTTATCAACAGAAACGGGGTTTGAAACCCATTCAGTCAGAGGAACTGGGAAAATGAATCCCGCCTTAAGCAGCTTTTCAACTTCAGCTTTGATAGCTGCTGCCTTCCTAGGATTAACCGGACGAAGTTTTTGCCTGACTGGCTTAGCGTTTTCATACGTCTTGATCTCATGCTGGACAATAGATGGATCTATGCCAGGCATTTCCTCATAAGACCAAGCAAAAACATCCCTATACTCTTTGAAGAGCTCGGTATAGATTTGAACTTCTTCACGGGAACATTCAGCTCCAATGAAAACATTCTCAATAATGTTGGGATTCCTGGAGATGTTCATCGGGATAGTCGGAGAGATCACAGCCATGTTCCCTTCAGCATAAACCTGTGCTGGTGCTAAGGGGCTCAAGACTGGGTGAACAGGTCCAGGAGACTGAGGACTTGGAAAACTAGCTTCGATTTCGCTCAAGTCAGGTAGGAAGTAAGACCGATGATGCAAGTCATCCCACGGTCTCTCTATACCTGTCATTGCTTCCAGGATGGCCTCTTCAGATGGAAGAGTGGTATCTAGACAATCCTGGGCATAAGAAGAAGTAAGCGTCCAAGCCGGAGCCACATCACCATCCAACTCTTCCGGCGAAAGAGGAGCTGGATCAGACTCTGCAGTGTCAACAACAGACTGATATGCAATCTCAGCTGCAGAAATCGAGAATGCCATTCCACCCACTTGCCCTTCCTCCAAAGTGGCAGTTGGGGAAGGTAAGGTCCAAGGGTCCCAAAAATAATGAGTTCGAAAGAACTCTCTTCGAAGGGGAGCCTTGGAGGATGAAATAGCATTGATAGACACCTTAGGAGGAGGAAGATCAAAAGATCCCATCAGGGAAGAATACATTCCAACTCCCAGATTCTCGATAGGTGCCTTAGTATTGTCCAAATTAGGGACAGATGAGTCAGGAGGTGCATCCAGGTCTACAGGAGGAGAGTCCAGTTGATCCACCGTAACTATCCTCCCTTCGTGGGGGAAACATACTATCCGAAATAGTGAAGATGCAATGGCATCCATATCATATATCCAGTTCCTCCCCAACAAAAGGTTGTAGTCCAAGGCTGCATCTACTACCTCAACCTCTATGTTAACGGTTTTGCCCCCAACACAGATGGGCAAAGCCGGGACAATACCATGGGGCCTATGAGAATGGCCATCAAATGCAGTAAGAATAGTGCTAGATGGAACAGCTTTGGGAGATCCTAGTGTCTTCTAGCATGCGAGAGACATCACGCAAGTAGAAGCACCCTCATCAACGACCGTGCAAAAGATATTAGTCTTCCGGTACGATGATTTAATATGGAAGGCCATATGATGAGGAAGTCTCTTCTTAAAATTCTTCATATCAAAGGTAATCAGAAGAGAATTTTTCGGATCTATAGCTCCAATGGCAGTGAGCAAAGCACTGCGCTGAGCCGGACAAGACCGGAGTACCTCTAAAGCTGACATAGCACAAGGACTCGCGCCGCATCTCTTTACAATCGGAGAAGTCTCGGGGCAGCCCTATGTCTTGACACCGTTGACCGCTTCGAGGATGCCTTCGGTATCCGAGGCATAGACTCGACATTTGGCTTCGTGATATGAAGCGGCTCAGTAGCATCAGGAACTTCCTTAGCTTTCGAAGATTCCTCTCCGCCATAATCACGGGATCTCGTAGCGACATCCACGTGAGCACTCATCATAAAGATATTCGATGGAATTTCCCCTTCCCGAGGACCTCCAGAGGAAGCCCCAGGATTTTGATTCGCGCCAGCAATTAATTGCTGCCCTTGGGGAAAAGGGTTTGTTAGCACAGCCTGGGAACTAGAAGAACCCTGCTGAGATAACAGGCGCCGAGCATCCTGAATTTTCGGGCAAAGATGCGTGAGATGGTCTCCAGCACAAAGCTTGCACGGAAACTTAACTTTCTTTTTCTCCTTTTGCCCTTCACCAACACGCTCGTTGGTCTTATTTGCATTGCCCTTCCCCTTCTTGCCCTTCTTCTTGTTATTACGTCCCTTCTTCTTCCCATCGGACTGTTGATTTCCTTTGGGTTCAGAAGATTGGACAGCATTAATGGACAAAGACTCGGAAGGTGAAGAATCAGCAGGCACAGCCTGACCAGAAGAAGCAGATTGTAAAGACAACTGCTGCAATTGAGAAAGCAGGCTGGCTGCACTACTACTGACCGATCCGACAAGTCCTTCACCATGCGGACCAGGTTTAGGTTTCGATAGATCCAATTTGGAGCGAGGAGCATTAGGCAAATACTTGTAAAGCATGCCAGACTGAGAATAGATCAACTCTAATTGCTGGGCCCTAAAGATGGCCTGCTCCTCGGAATATACCCCTGACATGGATACATCCTTTGAAATATCTGACTGAAGCGATTTCAAAAACCACTCGAGAAGGAACTCACCTGGAATATGGGCTTTAATTAGCCTCTTCCTTCTCCTCCATTCCCGAATATGATCAGAAATGTGAGTTGCCTCATCCTGCTTAAAATTAGCCAGGAGTTCGGTCCCAGCCTCATATCTGACAGGCAACTGGAAATGGTTAAGAAAAGTGACAGCCAGTTCTCCAAATGTGGCGAAACCGCCCCCAGTAAGCTCTATATACCACTTCGCGGCGTTTCCAGTTAAGGTGCGCTGAAATAATCTCAATCTAATCGAATCGTCGATCAGAGAGTTGGATGAACACCATAAGTGGAATGTGGTGACGTGGTCTGCCGGATCTTCACCATTCCTACCTTCAAACTTAGGAATGTCTGAAGGAAGTTTGGTTGGAACCGGAGGCCAACCCGGACTATATCGAATCGGGTCATTAGTTAACTTCGCCAAGTCTCGCAAGTTTAACGTTGCCAGAAATGGTAATCGCGGCGGAGCCTGAGAATTCCATCCTTGATGGGATGGATTTCCCACATTCTGAAAAGAATAGCCTGGATTTGATGAGGCACCAGGCTGCCATAAAGGACCCGTAGAAAACGGAGAAGAACCTCCTCCCCACGCCGAGTTACCAAGACCCAGACTAGTTCCCCCCGCTGAAGTATTGACTGAAGATGTAAGCCCCTGGTAGGGGTTCCATGCATTAGATAGAGGAGAAAAAGACTGATAATCACTCGATGCAAGGAAAGAAGCATTCTCTGGATGACTCGCGATGAACTGATTCCCTGCCCCCGACGTTGCAAACATAGGATTCCACCCCATAAAAGCAGTCGAACTTGGCCCCTGAGCCCAAGGATTGAAACTTTGGGTCTGGGACGTAAAAGGAAACGACCCTAAAGAAGTATTGGGACTAGGAATATGCCCAGTCCCAAAGGGGAAACCCTGAAAAGAAGCCGATCCACTAGCCATGTTGGACATGGGCGTAGATCCAGCTGCACCGGCGGTAAAGGAAAAAGAGGGATTTCCAGCAATGGACATCCCTGAAACAAAGGGACCAGATTGAGAAGCATATGCTTGGGTGAACCCAGAGCCAAACATAGCAGTGCTAGAAGCACTCGAAGATAGAGCGAGAGTGCCCCCTGCCTCGACAGAAGCAGGGGTCTGAATACCCGCAGCACTCACGGTAGAAGCCGCGTTCCCAGTCGTGGCCATCGAAAGATAAGAAAGATAAGGAAGATCCGGCGGTATCTCAGACTCCGGTCCGATGTACTCTATAACAAACGGATGATTAAGAGGAAGAGGAGATGGACCTGTAGCTGCAGGCTCAGGTATATCTTCTATCTGAAAATCTTCCTCCTGAGGAAACAATACCCTCGAGGTGAGCGAAACGCTCCTCTCGGAACCGACACCGGAATCAGCAACGAAACCTTCAGACCTTAGTGGAGGATCTCTCCCTACAGCGTCAGACTCTACAGGGTGAAAACCACCTACTAGATCGCTCCTACGCCTTCTCGAAGAAGGCTCTGCACTCTCGGGAGATAACCCCCGGACTCTCCTCGAACGTCGAGGCGCTTGATCAGCCACTTTTACAAATTTATTATATTAGACTCAAGAAAAGTGAAAAGCTAGGCAAGCTAGGAGCAAAGAGCACTCACTAAATTCAAAACCCTAAGAAACAGCAAGCAAACAACCTCCAAGTATTTCCGCTCCGGGTGATGAGGACCGGACACCAAAATACAGGAAAGCGAAGTATAGGGCCTTCCGAAAGTAGTCTGGGATGATTAGGGCCCAGAACAACTAGCGAAGGTATCAGAAACAGTTACGCCGACCTCCTAATGACAGCCTTTGCCGGCTCAAGCACCCAAGCTTCGCAAGGGCACCCCCTAGAAGTACTGCTGAAAGTGATGCGACGTCTGCCTCAGGTACCACGGGTATTCCCCCCCGCAGTCACCTGTGTGGAACCTAGGAACAGCAACTATGGACACCAATCCGTATCAGAAGCTGGGCGTAACGGTCTTGAGGTTAGATTCAGCTAATCGGAGGGGGGGTATCCCTCTTCTTAACCTTCACTTCCCCTCGCGCTTGACTCTCGGATGAGAGCTTTCCCAGTCCACCTCCCGGAGTTGGATTTCGCTCAATTAGTAAACTTCTATGTCTGTTTGAGCGGCCTTGGAGAGTTAACTCTCCTCTCTCCTATTCCAAGGCCCTACAACCTAGCTAGTTGGTGATCGACACTAAATAAAACTTGCTAGTTGATTTTAGATTTAATCGCTTATTTTAAGGGCTGTTATATTAAGTCATAAGGATATGGAGTTGAAACCAATGATGTTCTGACGCAAAAGAAATTAATAAAACCTGACTACATGCACATGCAGTTCTTAGTCTTTCGATGAAGAGCAATTTCTATGTAAGTTCTACGAGGCTAAAAATGTATTTTTCTTTTCGAATTACAAACTCACACGCACAAAAATTAAGAAGCTAATTAAATGATTCAATGCACCTAATGCAAATGACCACTAACATGTAAATTCTAAGATGCAGAAAGTCCCTTGACACAAGGTGAAATTTCCCAAAAGGCTCCTTCAGTTTCAACTAATCTTTTGATATCCAGAAAGCTAATTCTTGCAAACAAGAACTCTTAATATAAGACACCAAAATACTCAACAAGAAAAAGAAGAAATCAAAATACAACCTCCCTTCACAATCAAGCAGGAAACCAGAAGCAAGAAAATTCACTAAAGTCCCAAAAGATGAAGCCAAACGAAAATGAAAAAGGCAACAACAAAAACAAAAACAAGCAACAATGTTTTTTGAGTTTTTGATATGCAAAAACAAAAAGCAAAACAAATGTTTTTGGGCTTTTCAGTTTTATAAAACAAGAGCTTCAAGAAAACCAAGAACAACTATCTCAATCTAAGCCAAAATGAGACCGAATTTGAAGCATAAACTCCAACTATGCCCCCAAACCTTATAAAACTAATGATAGCAAGATCAATAAGGGCAACGGAAGACTAAAAACTCAATCAAACAACCAAGAGAAATAGTGCAAATTCGTTGCAATACAAAACTCCAAAGAAACAAGAAAAGATCTTCGAAAAATGCAACAAAACCCTAGCTTATGAAACTCAAGAAAACCAATCGAAAACAAAGCAAAGAACACAATGCAAAGCACAACACAAAGACAGGAGCGAGTCAATGAGCAAAAGCTCTATGTTCTGGTAAAGCAGAACAGCCAAGAATGCTCAGAAAGCGATCTTGGAACTCAATCCAGGAGTGCTAGCACCAACAAGAACACTTCGCCAAAAGATCAGTTTTCGGGCAAACGAAAGAGAACCAAGACTTAAAACCACTTCTGTCACACTCCAGTAAGTACAAAGACACTGCAAACACAGGCCTCCATAGCCAGAACAGACCAAAAACACCAGAATCTTGAAATTTCAAATTCAGCCTAGGTATACGCGACCTTGCAGCTATGCAACAGGCGTGTATACGCGTCTGTGTTGAGGGAAACCCGCGTGTACGCGGATCCTTCTACACAAACTAGCGGGTATACGCGACTATGTGCAAGAAAAACTGCGTATACAAAGAAAGATAATGAAAAATAAAAAGTAAAAGCCTGGGAAAGGTATAAAAGCTTCAAACTGACTGCAAGAAAGCAAACTGGACTGTAAAAGACAGAAGAAACTGTTGGCAACCTACCAAACAGCTGAAACAACCCAACAGGAGAATCACAAAAATGTGATCCCCAGTGGAGTCGCCAGTTCTGTTTCGGGGATTTAACACCCTAGAGGTTGTTTGGGATTCAACCTCCACAGAGCAGGGGCGTACTATTTAACAGAGATTCACACGATCATGCACAGTCATGAAAACGAAATAGAGCAGAACGAGAGGTTTACCCGTTGGTCCTACGTTTGAAGTAGATCCACGTGGAGTTCAAACTCCCTGCAACCGTCCTTCCTCTTTCACCCGAAATACAAGAAGAAACCAGCACAAAGGACAAGTTGTACAGTATATTTCTACTCTATATGTTAGCGAGATTCATATAAAACATTAAATAAATCATCATAAATGCTAGTATAACAAATATTCTTCACACATTAAAGCATACACTAACACGTTTACTTCGGGAACAGCATGATACTTCTGTATTATAAAAATAGTACGTACAAAAGTAAGTGGAGAGATCACCCGATCCTTCCAAGGCCTTCGCAGACCGTCGTCCGGATCCGTCCAGCCCTTGCCTCGCTAAGACTCCTTCCCAATGAGTGCATACGAGATAACATATAAAGGGATGTGTATCTCAAGGAAACAAGGGTTTCCTGAAATGAACTGGGAAAGTGCAGGAGGCACGGGGAATCAGACTTGGATAGGGAACCAACAGAGTATAATAATAATAATTCTCTCTCTCCCTTTAGGCCATACATATGAGGTCCTTTTATAGTCCCTCCAAGTAGTTTCAGCAGTTGGAAACAGTTGGCCACGGGCTGGGGTAGTTGAACTACCTGAGTAACTATCAACCCAGCGCGAAATTAGGGATTTTTATATATTTTTTAATCATTAAAATGGCATACGCTGAAAAGTCTAGCTGTACTAGCGTATACACGCGGAAAAACACGGGCATAGTCGCGTATGAAGGATTTTCCACTGTTTTTAAGTGAATTTGTCCAAGTCTGTAGGAATGGGTGCCCATAAAGCCATGTAGCAATCATGAATCATGTCAAGGTGAGAAATGATGCTATAACAATTATACCCAAAGCTGAACATTAACAAGGATTAGATCATTAGTGGCCATTTCCATTGCCTTCATTGAGTCTCCTCTATGTACGTCCAATGTTGGTTTGTGTAATTTGACTCATGTGAGTACTTTTTTCTATTGTAATAAAGTGGTTCTAAGATCCGTTATATGCTTGGATAAATGTGCCCCTAGGGATGTACCTTCTTAGCATTGAAGTACATTTGTTGGAATATTTTCTCTTGAGTTGTATAGTGTATTGGATTGAAGGGAAATATTTTCTCTTGAGTTTTCTAGTGTATTGGATTGAAGGGAAGTAAAGTATTTCTGTGTTTTGATGCTGCAATTAAATATTTATGTGTTTTCAGATTTGTTATATGCTTGGATAAATGTGCCCCTATGGATGTACCTTCTTGGAATTGCAATACATTTGTTGGCATTAAAGAAATTATAATTTTAAGGTTTATGAAGTTTTTATGCTGTAATAAAGTGGTTTTCAGATCTGTTATATTCTTGGATAAATGTGCCCCTAGGGATGTACCTTCTTGGCATTGAAGTACATTTGTTGGCATCTTTTCTCTTGAGTTGTCTAGTGTATTGGATTGAAGGGAGGTAAAGTATTTATGTGTTTTGTTGCTGCAATTAAATAATTTAGATTATACCCAAAGCTGAAAATTAACAAGGATTAGATCATTAGTGGCCATTTCCATTGCCTTGATTGGGTCTCCTCTATGTACGTCCAATGTTGGTTTGTGTAAGTTGACTATGTGAGCACTTTTTTCTGCTGTGATAAAGAGGTTTTCAGATCTGTCATATGCTTGGATAAATGTGCCCCTAGGGATGTACCTTGTTGGAATTGAAGTCCATTTGTTGGCATCTTTTCTCTTGAGTTGTCTAGGATATTGGATTGAAGGGAAGTAAAGTATTTATGTGTTTTGATGCTGCAATTCAATACTTTAGATTATATCCAAAGATGAAAATTAACAAGGATTAGATCCTTAGTGGCCATTTCCATTGCCTTGATTGGGACTCCTCTATGTAAGTCCATTGTTTCTTTGTGTAATTTGACTCATGTGAGCACTTTTTTTTGTTGTAATAAAGTGGTTTTCAGATCTGTTATATGCTTGGATAAATGTGTCCCTAGGGATGTACCTTCTTGGAATTGAAGTAAATTTGTTGGCATCTTTTCTCTTGAGTTGTCTAGAGTATTGGATTGAAGGGAAGTAAAGTATTTCTGTGTTTTTTTGTTGCAATTAAATACTTTGAATTATACCCAAAGCTGAAATTTAACAAGGATTAGATCCTTAGTGGCCATTTCCATTGTCTTGATTGGGTCTCCTCTATGTAAGACCATTTTTGTTTTGTGTAATTTGACTCACGTGAGCACTTTTTTCTGTTGTAATGAAGTGGTTTTCATATCTGTTATATGCTTAGATAAATGTGCCCCTAGGGATGTACCTTCTTGGCATTGAAGTACATTTGTTGGCATCTTTTCTCTTGAGTTGTCTAGTGTATTGGATTGAAGGGAAGTAAAGTATTTATGTGTTTTGATGGTGCATTTAAATACTTTAGATTATACCCAAAGCTGAAAATTAACAAGGATTAGATCCTTAGTGGCCATTGCCATTGCCTTGATTGGGACTCCTCTATGTAAGTCCATTATTGGTTTGTGTAATTTGACTTATGTGAGCATTTTTTCCTGCTGTACTAAAGTGGTTTTTAGATCTGTTATATGCTTGGATAAATGTGCCCCTAGGGATTTACGTTCTTGGAATTGAAGTACATTTGTTGGCATATTTTCTCTTGATCTATATAGTGTATTGGATTGCAGGGAAGTAAAGTATTTCTGTGTTTTGTTGCAACAATTAAATACTTTAGATTATACCCAAAGCTGGAAATTAACAAGGATTAGATCCTTAGTGGCATTAGGGAAATTTTGAGGTCTAAAATAGGCCTCCTAAGAAAATGTACAACCAAAATAACTTTATAAGAACCAATAGGATTCAAGATGATGATGTCAACCATGGGGGATGATTCACCATTTTTGAAGTAAAAAAGTACAAATATTAAAAAATAATAAAATAATAAAATAACTTTTTCAACTCGTATTTTCAACTTATATCCATAAGTTTTTACTCAAATTTCGAGCAGGAGTACTTGTTGGATGCAAAATTTAATTCGTCATCCAAGGAGTACCCATGTTGCATACTTTCGATGGACCCTACTACACGAAAAATGAGAAATACATGAAAACGTGATTGCAATCACATTTTTTCATGTTGTAGTGTCCATCAAAAGCATGGAACTCGAGTACTCCTTGGATCACTGTTATAGCATCATTTCTCACCTTGACATGATTCATGATTGCTACATGGCTTTATGGGCACCCATTCCTACAGACTTGGACAAATTCACTTAAAAACAGTGGAAAATCCTTCATACGCGACTATGCCCGTGTTTTTCCGCGTGTATACGCTAGTACAGCTAGACTTTTCCGCGTATGCCATTTTATTGGTTAAAAAATATATAAAAAATCCCTAATTTCGCGCTGGGTTGATAGTTACTCAGGTAGTTCAACTACCCCAGCCCGTGGCCAACTGTTTCCAACTGTTGAAACTACTTGGAGGGACTATAAAAGGACCTCATATGTATGGCCTAAGGGAGAGAGAGAATTATTATTATTATACTCTGTTGGTACCCTATCCAAGTCTGATTCCCCGTGCCTCCTGCACTTTCCCAGTTCATTTCAGGAAACCCTTGTTTCCTTGAGATACACATCCCTTTATATGCTATCTCGTATGCACTCATTTGGAAGGAGTCTTAGCGAGGCAAGGGCTGGACGGATCCGGACGACGGTCTGCGAAGGCCTTGGAAGGATCAGGTGATCTCTCCACTTACTTTTGTACGTACTATTTTTATAATACAGAAGTATCATGCTGTTCCCGAAGTAAAACGTGTCAGTGTATGCTTTAATGTGTGAAGAATATTTATTATACAAGCATTTATGATGATTTATTTAATGTTTTATATGAATCTCGCTAACATATAGAGTAGAAATATACTGTACAACTTGTCCTTTGTGCTGGTTTCTTCTTGTATTTCAGGTGAAAGAGGAAGGACGGTTGTAGGGAGTTTGAACTCCACGTGGATCTACTTCAAACGTAGGACCAACGGGTAAACCTCTCGTTCTGCTCTATTTCGTTTTCATGACTGTGCATGATCGTGTGAATCTCTGTTAAATAGTACGCCCCTGCTCTGTGGAGGTTGAATCCCAACCAACCTCTAGGGTGTTAAATCCCCGAAACAATCACGAATCAAATTCTGCATCTAATGAGTGTTTCCACTCGAAATTTGAGTAAACCCACAGGGAGATAAGTTTAAAATACGAGTTAAAAAAATAGTATTTTCTTTTTTCCCTCTACAATTTGATGGTGTAAAAAAATATTATTTTATTATTTCCACTATTATTTTATAATTTCCTTAGGAGGCCCATTTTAGACTTCAAAATTCCCCTAATGCCATTGCCATTTCCTTGATTGGGTCTCCTCTATATAACACCATTGTTGGTTTATGTAATTTGACTCATGTGCCCTGGATGCAGGTGACAGATTTGACACGCTTGACAGTCACATCCTTCTCTCCCTGGATAATAGAGATCTTCTTTGCAGAGATTTGTCTACTGCGGATCCACATACTGTTAGCCACTCGCACGAGACTCACAGAATCAGAAATGATGATGAGAGGTCGGGAACTGAGTCACCATGACCTTAGCATCACCTCACATCAATCACCATTAATGTCCATCATGATTAACCTGTATCGCAACCATACCCCTTCCCCTGAGCTTGATCAGGTTCTCAATCATAGCATGCAGATACTTGTGAAGCCCACTCATAGCTATCCTCATCGTACTCATTCCTTCCCCTTTAAAAAGATGAAATATCTGCACCTCTCATTACTCAGTTTTTTATCTTAGCCTTTCGCTGCCCTTACTCTGCTTTGGCTTCTCACTGACTTCAAAAGGCTGTGAAGCCCCATTCTTAGTGTGGTGTTGCGCAATCTCCTTTGGACTGCCGCATTCCTTCTAGCACATCTGCCCCCTAGAAATTTCTTCCCGCTAAGCACCAGAGTTGCTCGCTCTTGTATGTTACCTTTTCTCCTGAACTTCCCCCCCTGTCTCAGTGCGCAATGGCTCCAAGACTTCGCCAACGCACTATCCGTGGAGGTCAGAGAGGGGCTCTCCCTATCTGTTATCATCTTGTTGAGGAAAATCATCTCGAGTCGGTAGAATGATCCTCTTCTAGCACTTTTGCACGTCAGAGTCCCTGTCTCGAGCAACGTGTAGAAGCCTTTAGGCACGCTACACAGAGAGGTGGTCGCGGTTTGAGGAAGTCCACCATCTCTCCCTAGATGCACCCCCATCAATGCAATACTAACCCTCTGCCTGCTCCAGAGAAGGAATATGCAGACATAGACATCCGGGTCATGGAATTTGATGGCATCTGGATGAGTGTTCTCGAAGGCGTCGACCCGGACTCCCCCATCCTCTACGCACCAGTGGGAAATCCTAGGTGTATCATGGCAGATGTGGAGGCAGCTGTTGCACAGGCTCCTACCTAGCCCATTGAGGAGGAGGTCCCCAATAGTGATGGTGAAGATGATATGTGAAGTATTTGCAGCTGCACAATTCTCCTATGTTTTTTTGTCATGCTCATCCACAGTGCTCTTTTGCTATCGTTTACTTTGTCTTTCTTAGATATGTCAGTGCTGCTGCGCATAATGTATTTCTCAGTTTTAAGTTTTGTTTGGGCTGTTTTCCTCCCCTGAGGCAATCCAGAAATAGTGTAACAAAGGTTGGGATTGGCTAAGCGCAGCTTGCCAACCTAGCCTATAGCATATGTAAGTTTATGTTTTCGAAATTAATAGAATAGCCCAACTTACCAAAAATAAGAAATTTGACTCATGTGAGCACTTTTTTCTGCTGTAATAAAGTGGTTTTTAGATCTGTTATGTGCTTGGATAAATGTGCCCCTAAGGATGTACCTTCTTGGCATTGAAGTACATTTGTTGGCATATTTTCTCTTGAGTTGTCTAGTGTATTGGATTGAAGGAAAGTAAAGTATTTCTGTGTTTTGCTGCTGCAATTAAATACTTTAAATTATACCCAAAGCTGACAATTAACAAGGATTAGATCCTTAGTGGCCATTTCCATTGCCTTGATTGGGTCTCCTCTATGTAAGACCATTGTTGCTTTGTGTAATGACTCATGTGAACACCTTTTTTTGCTGTAATAAAGTGGTTTTCAGATTTTTTATATGCTTGTATAAATGTGCCCCTAGGGATGTACCTTCTTAGCATTGAAGTACATTTGTTGGCATCTTTTTTCTTAACATAGTTACCGATCAAATAGGTAACTGAACCGGTACCTACTTTTTTGAGGTAGCAAAAAAAAAACATCTGATTTTGAAAAGTGGTGATGCAGAATCAATCTTTTTTTTTTTGGAGCACATTTTTGACACTTTAATTTTTTTTATTTATGAAGTATGAACATTTGTTTTAAAATGTTAGTGATTTTCATGCTGATTTTGAATAGTGTTGATGCATCATGAACCATTTTTTTAGAGTGGTGATTTTCATGTTGGTAATAAAACATGAAAATAAAATAAGAAAAACATGACAGAAAAAACTCAAATATAAAACTAGTTGTTGCCCTAGAAGGTGCAAAGAGAGGCCGATAGGAGTATTGTTTGTGAATTATTAATTTGAAGTAATTGTAGTTTTTTCACATGAAGGAAAAAATGTATTGGAAAATCTCAAATTTTGAAGTTCAATGCCAAACATTAAAACTTAGTTGAATCTCTTAGTTGCAGGGCTATCCAAACAATAAAACTTTTTGTGAAGCATATCCCTATTTGAAAATCGAAATAAATTATTTCAGACTATTTCACCATTGCAATTTCATTTGCACGCTAGTTTTGTTGCAGATGGACCACAATATGCTACATTCAACAAAATTGACTGTACATTTTGCCTTATTTTTAAATAATAGTACAAGTATGCCAATTCCAGCAACAAAAAGACAGCGCATTTGAATTCCAAGAAACAAATTTGCAACAAAGGAAAGAAAAACTCTGCTTGTGCCTCCAGCATGTTTATTATTCAATAAAGACGGCCAAAAATACATTAAAACTTCGAACAAAATGCCTAAAAACCACATAACATTTTTGCTCTGCCTCTCATCCAGCAACTGCAATCATAACCATCGACTGACAGTTATGCCATAGGAACCATTTTTCGAAAAAAACTCTCAATGAAGAATTAAAAATTTAGAAATAGTAAACAAGATTCATTTAAAAAGAAAACTAACAAGGCACAAATCCAGTCATCAAGCTTGAACAAATTTTATACACAGTTGCCCATTCAAATACCATTTTTGAATAAACATGTTTCATGAAACATGAAACATAATTCCAAAAATAATAAAATTAAAATTTCAGTACTTTACAGTAATTGTAAAAGTGATTCCCATCATTCATGAATCATGATGTGTGAAAGTGGGCCACCTAAGAATCGAGAATAAAAGACTGGCTTGTACAATATGGTGAAATGTATGATATAGAGCTTTCACTGATTTCTTAAGAATTATGTTGAATATTTAATTCACGTCATTTATTAAATGAGAGTGGACCACCCATGAATCTAGACTAAAAGACTGTCTTACACAATATAAAGAAATATATGAATTGTGCTTTCATTGATTTATTTTAAAAATTGGATTACCCAGTTTTCATAGCGGCACATATCTGTGTACATTATACATTCACCACCCAGGTAAGCTATGATCACACTCACTAGATTCTGCCTTTTGAATGCAAAAGTAAACTCATTCAGTCAGTATAGAAGTGTTAGCATCTCCAACCCTTTAGCCCTTCTCATGAGCCAGAAAAACATAAATATAAAATTAAAAGAAAAAAACTATAAGCCAAAACCAATTGTGTTCGTAATTCTTTATTTGATCAATATTTGTGCCCAACATAAAAGTTGGTTAAGCCATGTATGAGACATTCATGTTAGCCAACAATGCCACCTTTTCTTTAAGCTCTGCCAATAATGATTGAATTTGGACACCGACTGAATTTATTGCCCCAAAGTAACTTTGACTATTGATCAACAATGCAATGTTTTGCCCCTTAATCTCCCATATCCCTCTTTGTGCTTATTTCCATTGAAGAGAATGAGACATGATGGGACATGATCGGAAACCCGAGATAGGATACCTATGCATTTTATTTAATCACAAATCTTTAAAACTTCAAATAAAACAAAAGCAAAATAGATCTTACATGGGTCACAAACAAGTTAAAATAGGTATGGTTTTTTTTATTTTTTATTTTTACCATTTTAAAAAGAAAATACAGTAAGTTTAAAATAGGTTTAGGTCTTTGTAATTGATAGTCTCATAGGCTCACTGGCTTTCAGATTTCTTTAACCCTAGTAAACACATTTAAATCCAGTGGAATGCATAATTTGAATTGAAAAATAAAGCTTAGTGTTGAGATCATATTCAGTAGTATTAATCTATACTTTCTATCAATTCAAGACAATTAAGTATTTTATTTAGGTCAACATACTACGCAACAATTTTGGTCAAAGGTTTAGTCATATTGTAATGCTCTAAAGAACTGGCTTTGCATGGGTTTGGATGTACCTGATTATGACATTTGAGTAATTAGCTTGTATTATCTCATGTATTTCAGTGTTAATTGGCTCGATAAGTTATGGTTATAAGCTCTCTAGGGAGAATTCTCTAATTTGTTTGTATTTTTATCTTTTTTGTAGGTGACTGCAGCTCTCGTACAAGCTGGCCTCGAATCTTCCAACTTGATTGTAGGGATTGACTTCACAAAGAGCAATGAGTGGACAGGTAAGTTCTATTACCCATGATCTTGAAGTTTTTAATGTCATAATTTCCATGCAAGTTTAAAATTTTAAAATAGCCAATCTGCCCTTATCTAAATGTGGTTATTTGCTCAAGAACTATTAGTGGGTTTCTGTAGCCTGCTCATATATATTGAATACAACTTCTATCAGTTTTTTAAGTTTAAGTTAATAATTCTGTAGGCTCTTTACTTTTCAATCCAAATTAAATCAAAGTAGATAGTGGATAGTGGATATTCACTACAACAAAAGTGATATGTTCAATGTTAAATATTGTGAACTTCAAAATAAAACAATGAAACTACACTATTTTATCAATACGATTACTTGGCTTCCACTATTGCATTGACCATATTCTATTCTTGTGTACTCAGTTGTCCATTATCAGTGTCAACACTTCTTGTTACCTACACAAAATTATCAGCCATATTATGATCATGTGCAGAAATCTTGTGCCCAAGAGGATTTGAAGATTCTACATTTTGTTATGATCCAAAAAAGAACAAACTGTGCAGCATCAAGGAAGGCTGTGATCATGATTAAGGAAGACCACACTCAATGCACAAACACCATGAACAACCATGCTCAATATATATATTATAAATAGTGGAGAAAGCTTGTACCGAAGAGGACTGGAAGATTCCTAGTTTGTATAGATCCAAACAAAGATGAAAATGTAAAACTTTACCCAACAACGAAGGCCATAATGATAGTTCACAAAATTTATGTTTAGAACCAAAAAAATACTAGTGACCATAAAAAAATAGTGCCTAAGAGGACTTGAAGATTAAAAATAAGGATCAAAACTTTGCTCACTGCACAAGATGCAACAACGCCGCCTGTAACAGTGTAAAACAATAAGAACACCCATGCTGTCAAGGTATATGGTATAAATAATTCAAAAAATGCTAAATTTTTTTACTAAACAGACAATAGACAAGACAGTCCCTTCAACCAAACTAAAAATTCATTTTAATAACCAATATATATAGAGAAGATTTGCAACCTGTCCATCTGCAATTATTAAGAGAACATGGTACTGCCCACCACTCTGTTCCATGAGATGGATTGCTGCTTCAATAATTGGGCAAAAGATGTTGGCCCTAAATAAGAAAAGAACATACCAGAAAAGTATAAGAAAACACATGATATACGCAACATATACACATATCAAGTAAACCAGTCAGACACACTTTCCCAGTTTAAGGCTTAGAATGCCAAAGGCTATATAATCTTCATATCTTTAGGTGGAATGTCAAAGTTTCATTAACTAACCACCAGTCAAAGATGTGGGACTATCTCCCTGTAGCGTCTCAATGCTTCTTCAAATCCATTGCATAATCTATCATCTGGATAGAAACTAAACACACTTTGACCATGTGTCAAAGCTATGAAAGAAACAACAACGCATTATTAGGAATAACCAGATTGCTACATATGTTATGAATTCATGTTAACCAACATAAGAAAAATAAATTGTGCCAAATTCAAACAAGATTTTCAATCGAAATAGAGATCAAAACTTGCCATCCCCAAAATCAAAACAAGGGATCAAGTTGTCTTCATCAAATGCAGATAAGGTCCTCCCAATTATCGAAATTTCTTTTTCATAAGGGTTTGGTGTGTCTCCAATGTGGTGCAAGCTTCGGCGATTAAAAGACCTTGCACCTAAAATCCATAAAAAAATGTTGAAGTGATCGCTTTGATTTAATTTGGATTGAAAAGTAAAGAGCCTGCACAATTATTAACTTAAACTAAAAAAACCGATAGAAGTTGTATTCAATATATATGAGCATAAAAAACTAAAAAACCTTAACATTATGCATAAGTAAAATAATCGAGCCCGTAAGGCTTCTTTCATGAAATAACTGATATAATCATATGTTTTATAACCAGGCCTGTAAGGCTTCAAAACAAATATTTAAATCAACTCGTAGAGTGCGCGGTACCTGTGCGCGGAAAAGAAAAAAGGGTTACTGCTGGGCTCAAGAACGAGATGAGGAAGTGCACTAAGATAACAAGGAAAGCGTAGTTACCTGAAACACACAATTCAAAAAAATAACAAGTTAAGGGCATAAGAGTATTTGGGAAAACTAACAAATTAAACCTGTAAATGAAGATGGGGATTGACATTGAAGACCCAAGAGCTGGGAAAAGACGATAGAGCAGATTAGACACAAATGATTAGTATGTCGAGTCTTAAAACAACAAAACTTCTCTGCGGAAATAGTACTACGAAACCGAGAAAGAATTTACCTGTGAAAACATGGATACAAGGACGCTCGTTGGATAACCTGTGCATTCTGAAGGGAAACTTCCATTTGTTCCTGTAAAGGGTTTAATAGAGAAGCCACTAAACGCTTCCCAAGAAAACAGTATCAAATACAACCTGAACGGTGTGAAAGACAGAGAAGGGGTATGCGTTAAGAAAACCGTGACAAAAAACCCAAGGAAAATGCAATAAGGCAGACACGGTGCAAAAATCAAAGAAGAACATCGAAAAGAGTTGAGACAACAATCTATTTGTGAAGTCTGATTACCTATGTTAGTTGGGTAAACGCAGAGGTTGCTCAAGGCCTGTCGATGACGTCAAGATGACAAAATGCCCGTAAATGTCCGTGTATAAACCGGTGACAGACAAGCGAGCCTCGCAAAAGAGTCATGGTGGCATAAAGATTGCAGAGCAGCGAAGGGCTGAGCCTCCCACAATTTCATAGAGTAGAGAAAACTCGAAAGGCGCCTCAACCTTTCCGGTGGTACTCTAGCAAACCCATTTAGTCTCTTACAGAGAAATTGCAGAGTCGGACAGAGCCAAAGCAAGCAAGAAAATGAGTTTAGGTGTGATAGGTAAGGGTTTTTGGCAAGAATCTGTTCCCGCCAGGCTCACCCACTGCCTTAATTGCCAAGGATGGATGCAACAGAGGAGAATGACAGGTGGACATGGGACAGCTATTATAGAGTAAACAAATGGTGCAGACAGATGTCAAAGAGACAAAAGAAAGGTGTCATTTCTTTAAACCAAGAACAGGTGTCCTGTTCACATAAAAAGTGTTGACGATCAAAAAAGTGATTGATCTCTTTCATAAGAGAAGGCCTATTGGTCTAAAGATATATAAAAATTAATAAAAAGGTTAAAAAAAAAACAAAATTAACTTGTAAAAATAAATAATTTAAACAAAAATAAATAAATAAATTCGAAAATTAAATAAAAGAATGTTGAAAAAAATTCAAAAAAACACATAATTTAAAGAAAAAAACAAAAACAAAAACATCAAAAACAATTTTTTCTAAGTTACTAAAAAGAAACATATAATTAAAAAAAAATAAGTAGAAAATTTAAAAATAATTAAAATTAAAAAATTAAAATTAAAATACGAAAATAAAAAATAATTTAAACTTGTAAATTTAAATTTAAAAAAAAAATACTAATAAGAAAATAATAATAAAAATTTTAAAATAATAAAAAATTAAATTAGAAAAAAACAAAATTTTAAATTTAAAAATAAAAATAAAAATAAAAAGATTAAAAAACAAAAAAACGAAAAAAAAAACATTAAAAAAAACCAATTTAAAAAAAAAAAAAAAAATCATGATAAAAATTTAAAAATGAAAAAAAAAAATTAAACCATGATAGAAATTTAAAAATGAAAAAATAAAAAAATAAAAAAAATAAAAGTAAAAACAAAAAAAAAGCAAAAAACATTTTTAAAATTAAAATTTAAAAATTTTAATAACTCAATTAGAAATTAAAAAAAAAAACCTAAAAATATTAAATTAAAATAAATAAATAAATAAATAAAAACAAATTTTAAATATAGAAATTAAATTTAAAAAAAAATATATATATATATATATATATATATATATATATTAGATTTAATAATAAAAATTAAAAATTAAAAAATTGAAATAAAATATTAAATTAAATTAAAAAAACAAATATGCAATTTAATAAATAATTTTAAAAAAATTTAAAAAAAAATTAAATAGTAGTCTCGCCGCCTGCCCAACAGCCGACCCCCACCGCCATTTGAACGACACAATTAATTTTTTTTTAATTCGATATTTTGTTTATTTTTTATTAAATTTTAATAATTTTTTTTGTTTTTAATATTTTTTATTTTTATTTTTTTAATATTATTTATTAAATTTAATATTTTATTTTAAATTTTAAATTTTTTTATTTAATTTAATATTACTTTTTTCAATTTAATTAAATAAAATATATAAATTTTTTATATTTTTTAAAATTTTATTTAGAATTAATATATACTTTCTTTTTAAAAAAAATTTAATTTAATTTTTTTAATTACAAAAAATTTAATTTTTTTAATTTAAGTTAAATTTGCATATTTCAATTTTTTTTTTTTTATTAATTTGTTTTTTCAAAATTTTTTCTTTTTAATATATATATATATATATATATATATATATATATATAATTTCTATTTTTATTTTTATATTTATAAAAAATTAATATATTTTTTTAAATTAAATTAAATTTTTTTTATTTAATAAAATTTTTCTTTTTATTTTTTAAATCTAATTTGTATATTTTAATTTAATTTAATTTTTTAAAATACTTTTTTTAATTTTTAATTTTTATTCTTTTACTTAAATTTTTTAGTTTTTTTTTTTAACTCTTTAATTTAAAAAAAAAATTAATTTAAAAAAATATAATGAATATTTTTTTCAATTATTTTAAAATGTCTTTTTCATTTTTTTAAATTTTTAATATAATTTTTTATTATTATAAAATTTTTGTTTCAACACTGTCTGTTTTCAGGGTGTTTTTTGCACAAAAAAATTGGCTTTTACTTCTATTTTTAGAAAATGTTGAAAATTTACTCCGGAAAAAAAGAAGGTTATTCCAGAATACAACTTTTCTTTTTCGGGGTGTTTTTTGCACACAAAAAAATTGGCTTTTACTTTCACTCTTAAAAAATGTTAAAAATTTACCTCCTAAAAAAAGGGTTATTCTAAAATACAACTTTTCATTTTCAGGGTGTTTTTTGCACAAAAACAAATTGGCTTTTACTTCCTTTTTTAAAAAATGTTGAAAAATTACCTTGAAAACAAAGAAAGCTTATTCCAGAATACAAATTTTCGTTTTTGGGTTGTTTTTTCATGGTTTTTTTTTAATGTTTTGTTGGTTAGAGTTATCGTTTTGAGGTAATAGTTCTCGTTTGATCGGCAATTGTGTTTCTTGAGTTGTCTAATGTATTGGATTGAAGGGAAGTAAAGTATTTCTATGTTTTTCTGTTGCAATTAAATACTTTAATTACACCCAAAGCTAAAAATTCACAAGGATTAGATCCTTAGTGGCCATTGCCATTGCCTTGATTGGGTATCCTCTATGTAATACCATTGTTGTTTTGTGTAATTTGACTCACATGAACACTTTTTTCTGTTGTAATAAAGTGGTTTTCAGATCTGTTATATGATTGGATAAATGTGCCCCTAGGGATGTACCTTCTTGGAACTGAAGTACATTTGTTGACATCTTTTCTCTTGAGTTGTCTAGTGTATTAGATTGAATGGAAGTAAAGTATTTCTGTGTTTTGCTGCTGTAATTGAATACTTTAGATTTACCCAAAGCTGAAAATTAAGAAGGATTAGATCCTTAGTGGCCATTTCCATTGCCTTGATTGGGTCTCCTCTATGTAAATGCATTGTTGGGTTTTGCTCAATAATCAATTGTTGACAGTGTTAATTTTTGGGCAGAAGGTTTGTAAGTGAAATTTTAAGGTTGGAAAACTCTCCTAGTTGTTACCTGATTAAATATCATTGTATTACTGACAACACGACATGTTTATCTTATAATTATGATGCATTGTTATTCACTGTTTTAGGAAAATCCTATACTTAGATGTTTAAGCCTGGTTTCATTTTGATTTAAAAATTATGTTTGCTACTTTTTCTATCAACTACTTTACAACACTGTCTATGACTCTTGACTATAATGATGGCTTCTATAAACTCATTATCCTTCTGGAGGAAAGGATCTTGAAATACAGAGGGCCACCCGAACTCAACGAATGAAATACCCTACATCGTATGGTCTTTCTTTCTTTGTTCTTTTCCCCTGGAGAGAAGCTTGAGAGAAATGCCTTTATTTGGGTCCCTCTTATGACCTTTGAATGCATGATCCAACCCTTCAACTACGTAGCAAGTTGACTGAAAAGCACTTTGATTATTTCGTTTTCATCTACTCTATATAATATTGAGTATTTCTATTTCAATGATATCCCCATGATGTGTAGCTATGAAATGAAATGAATAATCAAATCATACCAAGTGAGAAAAAATGTAAGCGAGATAGCATGATTTCCCTAAAAGGACTCCCCCTTTAAACCCCCTTGCAAATACATTCCCCCCAATACCCTTCTTCCACCAAATTGTCCCAAAAGGGATATTGGTTATTTTTCTATTACAACAAAAAAATTTATATTTCATGTTGATTAAATATAATCATCATAAGAGAAATAAGTGGAAGATTTATATTATCTAAGGTTAATTCACATTGATGAATTTTGTGAATAATTATTTTATTTTATTTTTATTTTTGAAAAGAAAATAGACATTTCTTTGGAGAACTCTATAAGGTTTTATACATTATATTATTGTATCATTGACACATGTATGGACCTGGAAAATCCTCTCCACATTGGCATCCCTTTGTTGTTCGAAAAATGCAACGTACAACTGACTTAGAGATGCATAACCTAGATACTCAATCTGTTACATGTTAAAGTTTAATGGCAACAATATAAGAATCCTAAAGTCTAGAACACCATTGATTTGCATCATCAATCCATTCACTAATATTTGCAAAAGTATTAGACAAAGAATATAATGATATCTAGATTTGATTTTTGCCTTGATAATTATCCTTGGAATATTCTCAAGAACTATTTTATTTTTTACTTCCAAAATCTTTATTGTGTCAAAATATGTTGGAGAATTATTTAACTCTTCAATTCAAATTTATATTTTATTACAAATATTGAATAAATCATATTGGTGTTGTTGCCATTTACTCAAGTTCCTATAGAAATCTTCTTGAATATCCATTAGTTTAGAATTAATAGATAAAATCTTATGACCGAAAAATCTCAATATGACTTTGATAATCTTTGGATTATTTAACTTGTGATTCTAGTTAATATATCTTGATATTTCCCAAAAATCTTTTTTAAATTTAACTCTTATTTCTCATGAAAAGATAGTCATTTCCTTCAATTGTTTCTGGTTTAATTTCTTCATTTCTTGTTTAAGTTGATCATGAAGGATGAAAATCTATGTCTTATGTTTCTCTAATATTTTTTCTCGTCAATCAGATACTTATGATTTATTAATATTTCCTGTAGAAATTTTACCTAAGCCTTTTGGTTTTCCAATTCACTAATAAATTCATTGACCATATAAGCATTAGCATTGAAAAAACATTCCAATGTTTTGGTTGTACCCATACCAACTTTTTTATCAATACCAGTCATTATTTGATTTGCATTGAATCATTATTTATCACTGAGTATTTGATGTGTATATGACTTATAGACATCTTTTCTAGTATCCACTATATAATCCCCACAAAAATCCCCTGTAATATATCCATCTTAGCTAGGATAAACCAACACTATAATGTGTGACTTATACAATCTTAAGGACTCTTAAAGCAATATATTGAAGAGTACATGGTACTTTTCCAACTTCTTTATTTTGTAATATCTATCCTTGAGTTTCCAAGTCTTGAATGACTATTTCATTAGAGAAATTTTGAGGTCTAAAATGGGCCTCCTAAGAAAAATGTACAACCAAAATAAACTTTAAAAGAACCAATATGATTCAAGATGATTATGTCAACCATGGGGGATGATTCACCATTTTTGGAGTAAAAATGTAAAAAGATTAAAAAATAATCAAATAATCAAATAATAAAACTACTTTTTCCAATTCGTATTTTCAACATATCTCCCTAAGTTTTTACTCAAATTTCGAGCGAGAGTAATCATTGGATGAAAATTTTAATTCCTCATCGAATGAGTACCCATGTTGCATATTTTTGATGGACCCTGCTACACGAAAATTGAGGAATACATGAAAAAATGTCATTGCAATCACACTTTTCACATATTTCTCCTTTTTCGTGTAGCAAGGTCCATCGAAAGTATGCAACATGGGTACTCCTTGGATGAGGAATAAAATTATACATCAAACTAGTGTTCCCACTCAAAATTTGAGTAAAACCATAAGGAGATAAGTTGAAAATACGAGTTGAAAAAGTAGTTTTTCCTTTTTTCCGTCTAAAATTTGATGTTGTAATCTAATCTTATTTTATTATTTCCATTATTATTTGATAATTTCTTTAGGAGACCCATTTTATCCCTCAAAATTCCCCTATTTGGAACCATAATCTACTTAAATCAATATCTTGAAGAGTACGTGGTACTTTTCCAACTTCTTTGTTTAATAACATCATCTTCCATGCTATCTCTTTGATCTGGTTGGCTCTAATGTTTTCCAACATTTTTGTTAAGTAACATCATCTTCTGCGTTGTCTCTTTGATATGGTGAGCTCCAATGTTTTGAAGGAGGTTGATTGGATTTTTGTTAAGGATTTCCAATAGCCATTGTCCTTTTTAATAGCAAGGATGATTTCAAAATCACATCTGTCATGCTAGTCTCTTTTTCTTTGCTTCGAGGCAATAAGCTGAATGCTTTCAAAATCACATATGCCATGCTAGTCTCTTTTTCCTTGCTCCATGTACATGTCATTTCTCCCATAACCTTTAAGGAATTTGAAATAAATATTCATTTAATATTTTATTGAATTTGTTTTTTTCAGGGATAAAAAATCCAACTAAACATGGTTGAAAAATGGACATTATGCATAGATGTTTCCTGTTATCCCAATTCAGGGAAAGCAGCAATTACATATGTGTTATGAAATATTGTGACTAATAAAGTCCTCCAAAGGAAAATGAATATACTTGGAAGAAAAGCAAACAATGAAGCATATTATATTGGATTGATAGAAGGCTTGGGAATAACTAGGGAGTATGTGTCAAATGGAATTGTAGTTTTCACCAATTCTGAACTTGTGTGCAACCAGATGAAAGGCATGTACCAAGTTAAGAAGAAGAGTTACCTACTTGCAGATCTAAAAACTAATTCAGAGAATCACATAACATGATAGAGGCACGAAAAAGGAAAAACAATGTAGCTCTGGAAACAATACCACAATATTTATTATGAGGGAGAGATGAGAATTTTATAAGAAATGTGATCATTCTCTTTATTTTTCATTTGACGTAATTACAAAATATATTTTCATAGAATCAAATACATTATTAGCTAAGGCAAAGACATTGACATGTTTCCTTCTTTCCTATTTTTTTTTTAAAATTTTCCCACTTTTCTACTCTGAGATGTTTCTAAGGAAAGAGTGTGCTTTTTCTTGGTTGCCCAATTCCTCCCTGTTTAGAACAGGAAGCATCCCAAATTCCTCCACCAAATGAGGGTGTGTTGCAATGTTAGAATGTAGTCATTCAGAGAGCTACAACATGAAATATTTTTAGGAGCCAAACCACTACAAGTTTCAACCACTGCCGACATATCTTGAAATGACAGAGGACATACTTTGTTAACCTTGCAACAGGTAAAAATTCGAAATGCATTATTGGCCTCATCAAATTTAAGTTGCGTTGCAAGCCACACAAAGACTACACCTTTGCGATCATCCATAATGACTTGTTATGTAGGTGATTCTAAGGCAACATTATTTGACAGTGAGCTCGAATCTTTGGATGCCAAACGAACAACAACTTTAGCAATAATAGGTTGAAAAACTAGCCTACAACATTCCCTCAAAGGATCAACAGTTGTGCATGCATCCCGCAATTTTTTTGTATTCACTGTTTTCTCAAATTCCACCAGAATATTTATGGGACAAGAACCCCCTGTCATATTAGATGATTTTATTGAGAAAAGAGATGAGATGGAACCATTTGCACCACTTTTGATCAAGACACTGGTGAGATCTTTAAAGCAATATTTTGCCACCATTTTGTTTAACACTAAATAACTGTTTGTTGAACTATATTCTCCCTGAAAAATTAAAAGCATACTATTAGACTGCGGGCTGCAAATGACATTCCCCAATAATGTATTTGTCCTCTCCACAATATCATTAACTGCTGATATATTCATCAGACATCTCCCTATGAGCACTAGATCAGGTGCACTGGGAAAATACGAATACATAGGCAGTGTAGGCACCATTGGTGGCAACGCATGTGGGACCACAGAAGGATAAATATGTATAGGACTGAAAAGGCCGCTCGGTGAATCAGAAGGCCCGACTGGATACATGCTAAAATAACTAGAATTCCTTCCCCAAAGCTCATAAAACACCTCGAGAATAACACAAATCACAAATGGAAGGAACCTAGATAGCCTGAGGTTTCAGAAGTGGGCAATGCAAGGAGTGAAGCTACTGAAGCAAAAGTATACAAGGATGGCAGAGAAGATGATGAAGGCCAGGGAGCATCAATATTATCACTCAAGTCACAAGTAAAGCTAACACCAGTATGATAATCAAATACAACATTTGTCAATAGAATTCACAGTAAACAACCTTGTTTTCCACTATCTTGTAGGCTGAAGTCTTTTAAATCAATTTCACATAATTTATAAAGATCTTTAACAATGCCCTTCTTATATTTAATCACCAGATGGAATTGTTGAATGTAAGAAACCCACTTTAAATGGAATTTCTCTTGAATCTTGCATTGTGAGTTGATGAATATTAGTGGATGATGATCTGTATGGAGGATGGTCTCTTTTCCAAGAATGTAATGGCACCACTCCTTCAAATCTTGCACTAAACTGTAGAGTTCCTTGTCATAGGTGTTTTACATGAGCTTAGCATCCGCAAGTGCATCAGAATGGTATGCCATAAGGTGGCCTCCCAATTTAAGAACAAATCCAATGGCGAATTTAGAGGCATCAATTTCCATCTCAAATGGTTGATTCATATTTGTCAAACAAAGAACAGGGGTAGAGAATAATGCATTCTTGAGTTGAGCAAACATTCTCTCATATTCGTCGTCCCAAATAAACTTTTCTTGATGAGACAATTGGTGCAAAGGGCGAGCAAACTGTGAGGAATGAGAGACAAATTTTCTGTAGAAATTAATACCTATCATGAAGCTCTTGAGTTCATGTGCATTGGAAGAGGATGGCCATTGCGCCAAAGCATATACATGAGAGGGATCTGGGTGAACCCTTGTGTTGTCAATAATAAATCCCGAATATTGAACTGATGTTTATCCAAAATAGGGTTTCTTTTCTTTGAATTGAAGGTGACGTGCTCTCAATAACTCAAGTATGGCGCGAACATGCTGAAGATGGTCTTCCCAAGATTTACATAATACTAAAATGTCATCAAGATAAATGACCACACACTTACCCAAATTGCCCTGAAAGCATCATTAATGGGTAAGGAAGCACTAGGAATAAGATCGATTTGGTGTTCAAGAGAGCGTGCTAGAGGTAGCCATGTGGGTTGGGTGAAGAAATCTACAAATTCTTGGAGTAGAGGAGTCATTATAGGAGGGACTATTTTGGTGAGGTTTTCTGGCTTGACAGAGTGAACCAAGCACGAAGAAACAACTTGGTTTAAATTGACTCTCATAATGGGAGATTTTCCAATAGAAGGTTGGGTTGATGTGCTAGCTAAGGATGTGAGCACATAGGTGCGCCCATCGTGTTGCAAGTGGTATTGGTGATCTGTAGCATGATAAAAAACATGTCGAGCTTCTTGGTATGGAATGCATAGAAATAAACTAGGACAATCGAGAGGAGAAACATCACATACCATAGTATCACGGAAAGGTCCAATAGAAAAGGTGACAACACAACATTGGGAGATGGTAAGACAAGGACCGTCGTTTTAGACCCAACTGAGCTTATACGAGTGTGGGTGAGGAGTGGTGGGAAGGAAAAGGCGTTCAACCAAGTCCTGTACCACAAGATTCTTTTGACGCCCATTGTCAAGAATAAGCATAGCCAACTCATGTTTGATTTGACAATTATAGGTAGACAAAGGCATAACAAAGGTGTTTGTTGCATTAGCAGTCATGAGGATGAGAGAGGGATCCACTTCGGTATTATTTTCGAGAGAAATAGTTGGAAGTGGGGTAGTGGCATTTGGTTTCTCAACCTCTATAAAAAGAGTCTCGTTAGGGCGTAGATTTTTTAGTACTCGACAATCTACAGAAGCAAGTGAGTTGGTCTTATGAAAAGTACACCAGGGGGTATTGTGAGGTGCGGGGGATGAGGCAGAGGTGACTTAGAGGAACTAGAGGGACATGGACCATTTCTGGCTTAAGGAGTTTGGATTGGAGTACCCACTTTGCGTTCCACATCTAGGGACCGAATAAAGGACTTTTCTAATTAACTACTATCAAACAACTCAAATTTGCGTCAAAAAAGCATTAGCAAACCAGAATTAAATTTGATAATTAGTACCTCTTCTGGATCAAAGATATGGAGTTGAATGTGCAACTTGCAGAAGGCATCAATGTAGGCTTGCACTGATTGATTTGGTTTTTGTCGAAGTTGTAACAGTTTGGCAAGGATATTTTGGATATATCATGGAGGATAGAAGCATTCTCTTAAGGCGTGACAAAAGAGATCCCAAGATGTGATAGGTGTTGATCTGATATCGACTGGTTCTCCAAGTTCGACAACCAAGGACATATTCTCAAGATGAGTATCCCACCATTTTTGTGCTAGGCCTTCCAATTGTAGAATGGCGATCTGAAGTTTTATCTCCTCTTCCATTGTTGGACAGGTTCTGAAATAGTTGGAGAGACTGCATAGCTAAGAATCAATAGCCTCACCATTCATTTGGCCTGAGAATTTGGGTAGTTGAAAGCGTGTATCAAGCTACATTTTCCCTGGAGGACGTCATTGTTGGTGTAGCATAATTAGCTTTTGAAGATCCCTAGCTAAATCATTTACTGGTGAGTCTGCAGTGGAGCGATCTTAACGGGGCGACATGGTTTTCATCCACCCTATGGATTGAAATGTATGAACCTAAAAAAAAATTCTTCGAACAGGTGGATGGTTTCCAAGATCTTATGCTCTGATACTAATTGATCTACCTGAAGATATGAAAACTAATGCAGAGAATCACATAACAGGATGGAAGCACGAAAAAGGAATAATAAGGTAGCTCTAGAAACAATACCACAATATTTATTAGGAGGCAGAGATGAGAATTTTATAAACATGCAATCATTCTCCTTATTTTTCATTTGTAATTACAAAATATGTTTTCATAAAATCAAATGCATTATTAGATAAAGAAAATACATTGACATGTTTCCTTATATCCTAGTATTTTTAAATGTTTCCCTCTTTTCTACTCTGAGATGTTTCCAAGGAAAGAGTGCGTTTTTTTTGGTTTCCCAGAAAGGTTAAAACAACTGCATGGAAAAGAAAATAATACTGTTAGACAATTTCAATCATTTAGTATAAGACATTGTGCAAATGTTAATAAGATGTCTGGTGATCTATTATATGGGGCAATGCCAATTCAAGATTCATCTGCCAAAGATGAATTAATATTGTATGGGGCAATGCCAATTCAAGATCCATTTGTTAAAGATGAATTAGTGTTGAGACACTCTCCTTCGAAATTTATTTATGGACATTGTAATATATCTTTGATGTGTGTGTTTTTTACTTATAAATGCATGCTTTTTAATGACCATGTGTTTTTTTCAATTATATACCAAGTGCGCTCCCACATGTAAGCACAACTTGGTGAACTTCATGTTTTAGAAAAAATTGTATCTAATTTTCAAAATGTGAAAGACTTCAACAAATTTTTGTTTAATTAATATTCAAGTGAGTTTTACACATCAATTGTGCTTTGAAAGTTTTGTATTTTACATAATTTTTGTTCAAGTTGTGCTCCAACATTTGTGTAAATATTCTTTTGAAATTTTTTTAAACATTAATTTTAAAAATAATTGTAAATGCACGAGGTAACTTTTTAAACATCGTGTATTTATTTATTTGTAGATAGATCCATATATATCATGGATGATAATTTTCCATGTGGTTCGTCATGGAGGATGACCATTTGGCATGTGATTCTTCGAAGCAAACATCAATAGATTCCCATGCCTCTACAAGAGAGGGGGATCATGGATTAGGGGATGTTCATGGTATTTATATTAAATGTGCATATTTTTAAATGAAATTTGAATATATAATATTATCCCCATACATACATGTATATACATTTGGAATTTATTTTTTATTGAATATATAATTTTATCCCCATACATATATGTATACATATGGAATTGATTTTTTTATCAATTTTTTGAGTTAAATTAATTTTTAATAAATTTCATTTTTTACGAGTTCGAAGGAAAAGAGTATCTACTCAATCAATGGAGCTTGCCCATGGTTCATGCAATCTACTCAATCATATGTATGTAATTATATGTATGTATGTATATTTGAATTGATTAGAAATTCATGTTTTTTTATGAAGCTTCCCTCTCATTGCGATATGGTGGTGGTGGTACACATTCCCCTAGTGGCAAATCAATAGGTGGTGGCCAATCATGTGAGGGTGGTGGTACACATTCCCCTAGTGGCCAATAAATGCATATTCATGTTGGTTCTCAACCAATGGGTGGTGTCCAATCAATGGGTGGTCACGCTGGTTCTCAACCATCTCAAGGTGGGCATGATGTTGTTCAGACATCTCGAGGTGGCCATCAATATGAATATTATTTTCATTCAATTATTAATTTATTAAATTATTTATATAATTTTTTATGGTTAAAAAACAAATTTGTACAAATTTGTTCACATGTTTTTTTTTATTTATATACATAATTTTATATATTGATGCAA
Organism: Pinus albicaulis; assembly: GCA_034641835.2. Classification (NCBI taxonomy): domain Eukaryota; kingdom Viridiplantae; phylum Streptophyta; class Pinopsida; order Pinales; family Pinaceae; genus Pinus; species Pinus albicaulis. Next base: position 659,976,254 of record CM076575.1, on the reverse strand, counting down.
AGGGTGAAAATGTTGCTAGAAAAAGACATAGGCCAGACTAAGTTATTCAAAAAGAAGGTTTTGCACTAACTACGACTTATTTTTTTGAAATTATCAATTATTTACCTTGGGAAATAAACATCCAACAATGCACATTACAAAGGTGTGAACATATTTATTCAAAATTGAAGAAAGATCTTGTGTCTTTGAAAATCCTTGCTAAGAGTCGAGAAAGCTCACAAATAGTTACACACTCTTTAAGCACACTTGCAGATGTTTACAAAAATCTTGGGCCAACCACTGATACTTTTGTAGAAGTGATGAGGAAAATAAAGGAAACAGTAATGGGTCCCAATACATGGAACGCTGTTAAAAATAGATTTGTACAAAAGAAATGGAAAAAACTATGTTTAATTTCAAAGAAGGGTCGTCGAAAAGAAATATGCTAAAGGTGCAATATTTCAAGCACCCTAATATAGCATACCATTTGTATGATAAACACCTTGTAGCCTATAGAAGACTACCATGAAATTACGAGGTTCCGGTTTATTTTTCAAAATTATTTTATGCATTATTATTTTTGGGAATGAAACCCAATTATAATGACCTTCCTTTTTAATTTTTTGGTCATGGGAAAGGTCGATTATGTGACCGTAGGGGAGCTAAGCGTGATGTTGAATTGCCTCACCTCGAGCCACAATTGGTATGCCGACCTCCTCGTGTGGAAACTTTGTGGTCAGAAATGGATTCCATTTCTCAAATTAGTCGAGAAGCAAGGGATGCCATCATAGACAATGTTCAGAATGGACTTGGTGGAATTGATATAGGTCTGAATCGGCAAAGAGCACGAGAGAATGCACGTGCTAATTTTGTGTATAGTATATATTATGAGATAGAAAACATGAGTATTGAAGAGCTTAGAACATATGCAAAGCATTGTCGCAATGGTTGGCAAGACTTAATTCTTCATGAGGAAGAGGGCATGAGATCAGTGTGTGTTAATGGTTAGGGTCAATATTTTAATGTAATTTATAATTTACATATACATGTTTATTTGTGTATGCTAATATAACAAAAATGTATCATATGTTCACCATTTGCAGTTAACACACTTGTTGAATGAAAATTTAGATAATATCATGGTCCAAGGTTCAGGTTCTGGCAATCAAGATGATATTTTGGGAAATGTTAGTGTTTTTTAAGAGTTCATGATGTTGATGTAAAATTATTATTCTATTATTATATTGGTATCATGATGACATATTTTTAAAAGAAATAATTGTGTACATACATGTATATAATTAAATGTTAACAGATTCTGATTCCGTCCGATGTTTTCACAATGAAGCCACCCTCTTCTTCCCTGTTAGGAGATGTGCCAAATCCATCCCCACAAGTATTCAATTTTTTACTTATGTTTCAAGTTATAAATTGAAGTGAAAGTTTTATTAAAAAATGAGATCTAAATCTTGAGTTATTTTACAGTTTTAAAATTTTTGAATTTTAGGCTTGTGGAGAGGATTTTTGTTCTCCAAGGACTTTAGCGACAGTGTATGATGGAGATAGGAACACCCAAAAAATTTGAACAAGAAGTTGTCTATTTTTTTTAATAATATTATTGCATTAATTTATGAATTTTACTTGTACATGTATATTGTATAGTTTATCGTGGAAGATGCATTGATGCAGGGCCAACACAAGACAATGGAGGAGGAACAACATGAGGTACTGCATGAAATTTTCAAATTTGTTTTTTTTCATTTAGTTTGTTTTATTGAAGTTCTACACTCTCATTCAATTTTAAAACATTAAATTTTAATTTTAATACATGTAATATAAATTTCTTATAAATGTGTACATATATATGTATATGCAATTAGGGCCAATACGAGAAAATGGAGGGGGAACTACACGAGGTATTGCATGATTTTTTTTTTCATTTTGTTTTTTATGAAGTTATACATTCTCATTCAATTTTAAAACATTAAATTTTAATCTTTACACATTGTGTAGGTTCCCCATTCTTCAGATGATAGCACAAGGAGGCTGCTGGAAAATAGATTGCAACCAATTTCTCTATTTGATTAATGCACATGCAACATTTTATTTGATCTAGTCTTTTTATAACTTAAACATGTGTCATATTCACTTTTTTATATAACTTGATACTTTTAACACTTGATACATTGTTATATTTACTTTTATTGTTCATGATATAAATTTTGGACATATTTTACATTTTGGATAGTTGAACTATATTTACTTTTATGGAATGATTTTAAATTTTGGATAGTTGTTACATTTGGCATGTGATCACATGTTGTTATAAAATGTTAACTTAGATGATCTTCGATTATGTTTTGTTTTAACACTTTTTGTTTTGCCACTTTTTATTTAAAATGAATCTAGATTGAAATTGCAAATTACAAAACAAAGACATTTATCTACATGTGGGACATGTTAAATGCATTTGAACATGTATGAATGTTATATAATTAGGACATCGTTATTAAAAGTGATATTTAGGTGTACATTTTTCACACATGATCACACGTCATTTTAAACAATTATAGATGGTTTACATATTTAAGTTCATGAATATGTAACAATGATTGTACTACATTTTCATTTAGTTGCAACATTACATTTTGCATACATGATTACTTGTTGTTATAATGTTAACTTAGATTCAATCTTAGATTAAATTTTTTGTTTTTAAAGCTCAAGTTGTTTTTTCATTTGTTATTTCAAATGAATCTAGATTGAAATTACAAATTACAACACATGTGGTACATGTTGTTTAGTCAATTTAATGTCTTAAATTGCTTACATAAATTATCAACCAAGGTTTGTAAACTGATAAAGTGTGGTGTAATATATGTGCTTAGTTAGCTTCTTCTTATTTCTTTGTATGTATTTTTATGTTTGTTTTGAGGGTTTTGTTATTTATATTTAAGAGTGTTAATCTATTAAATGAATTTTAATTAATTAAATGAATTTTAATTAATTTTAAGAAGGAAGAAAAGGAAGTGTTTCTAAGTTAAACTAATTTACATAAAAATGAATAAAAAATCTATTGACTAGTTACGATCTGATCTGAAAAATAGAGCATCTATTCTAAAGACTTCTATTTTAACATTAGTTCTATTCCATGGATAATTCTAATAACTGAAATTGAAATTACAATGCTATTCTAAGTGAAAGTAGAAAAAGAAAACAACTAATGTATGTTTAGTTACTTTAGCATTCAATATGAAGTATCACCTTCTTGAGATGATGTTAAGCAACCAATTATACCTTAGTTTCTAATGATCTAGAAAATCAAGTAAAGTGTGCAAAGGAAAACAACTAATGTATGTTTAGTTACTCCAGCATTTAATATGAAGTGTCACCTTCTTGAGATGATGTTAAGTAACCAATTATACCTAATGATATAGAAAAGATAGTAAAGTATGTAAAGGAAAACTCAGTAATTGCATGAATTAAATATTCAATCATTCAGTGTATAAATATGATAAAATCAACTTCTTAAAATGACCTTTAGGAACATCAGTGATGCAATTAAATGAGGATCTAAAAGTAAATGTAAAAGAATGCAAAGTTAAAGCTTAACTGATTGTAAACAATTAATGTATGTTTGATTGCTCCAGTATTCAATATGAAGTATTATCCTCTTGAGATGTTGTGCAAGCAATCAATTATACATTAATTTCTAATGTCCTAGAAAGCAAATAATATGTGTAGAAGAAAACTCAATAATTGTATGGATTAGATATTCAATCATTTAGTTCATAATAATATTCTTGAAATGACCTTTAAGAACATCCATTGATACAATTAATTGATAGCTCTAATCTAAGAAATTAAAAGACAAAACAATATAGGAAACTAGATAACTGTGAATTCTTATTGCTTTAAACTTAATTCAATTTGAAAATAGAAATATCTATCCCCGCGAAATGTTTTAGAAGAACAATAATTACACAGTTATGATTTGATTCTATACTAATGATCAAATTTGAAATGTAACATTAATCTACTCAGAAAACATAATTGACAAAAACAGAGTAAAGAAATTAAACTAAAAAAATGAACGAAAAACCTCCTCTAGTGCAAGGGCCCTCTGCAACTGATTTGTTTGAAATCCTAGCTGGTTAAATACGCACATAATAAATCATTGAAGAAATTGATCCTTGTATTATAATAGAACAAATTCTTAAAATGATACACAACGTTTCAACAAAAACTTAACTTAAAAATTGCTTGTTCTCGGTTCTGTACAACTGGTATTTAAATAAAATAACATAACTGTTTGAGCTAATTTTGCCTATAGGTGACTAATATTAACCGACTTATAGAATTAGAATTTGACTGTTTAACTCTTGATTTTCTATGATAGAACAAATCAAGAGTCCTTATGTTCTCAGCTAACGTCATTTGACCAGACTTTGACCACGATCTCAGACACCCTTTTCTATCGATCTCGATCTAGTAGATAGGAAAAAATCCATGTGGAGATGATTTTGGAAGTGCCCATGTGGCTCATTTTTCCATTTGATACCTGGAACCTGTCAGACCATGAAATTAGCTATGGAACCCATGATTAGTTGTAGAATAGGCTGCGTTATGTAGCCAAATTATAAAAATCCATTCGAATAGCAAGAACATTAGAATATAACATGGAAATCATTTAAATTCATTCCTTAAGACAAAACATGACATTTATAATTGATTGGGATATATGAACTTATGAGAAAGAAAGGGAAAAAGGTGAGAAAGGGTGTCAAAGAGAGGATAATTCTGAGGTTCAACATACCCCAACTGAGAAGTCATTGCGTGTCCTCATGAAATTCACCAAAAATGTAAATTCTCCTCTCCTACTGTATTTCTTCAGACACTTCTGTCAACACATCCAATTTCCTTATTTTGCTTTTCTTTGAAGTGATTACCATCCTGAGCTTTCTCATAAGAAGCTTGTAGTTGAGATCAATGTCTTCCTTGTTTAGTGACTTGTTCTTTCTTTTCAACTTCCTGTTCTTTTTGTATCACAATCTTAAGTGCAAAATGGTATTGTCATAAATTAACTTTTCCAACTTGTTTTGTTGCTTCAAGGCTTCATTCTCTTGTTTTATATGCCTATTCAATATCTCTAGTTCTTAATTTTCCTGTTTGAGAGTTTCAACTAGAGGTTCTTGTGGATTGATGGGAAGTTCTGGATTCACTATTGCATTTCTCTCCTCCAGTGATTCTATGTAATCATATATTTATTTTTGTGTTGGGTATATACCTGGAGATTTTTTGCTAGGGCTACCTTCAAAATTATGAATAAGAGAATTTTTAGGACTATGTGAAGGAGAAATATTGACAGGAGATGGTATCAGGGTTTCTTCATCTAAACTTACAAACTCTGTCTCTTTTGGTAGTGTTTTCTTCATCGAACCTCGGAGTCTGGAGCTCCTTCTCAGCTGTAGAGGATTTACATTTTCATCACTTGTAACCTTGCTCTTCTTTGCTTTCTTACCTCCTGTATTGACTTTATTTTGCTTCCTGTTCTCTGTTCTACAGAGATGAGCTTTTCATCCTTTTTCTGCAATGAATATGCAGGTATATTTTCAATTTTGTATCAGTATTTTTTCTTCTACTCTTTCTAAAATTGTATTCTTTAAGTTGTTATGGTACTTCTTGAAAATTGTTTATGATGAGAAAATTCTCCCAGGAATCTCCTATGCTTTTTAAATGAAACTCAACAAGTATTTTAACCAACCCATGATGGTGCATATTGTCATCTATAAACTGTATTCTCTTTTGCACGTTTGTTGACATCCTTTTTAAGCTATTCAGTAGAAAGAAGAGAAGAATTATTTCACCATTCTCTAAGAAATTCATCAACAATCGAATGTGATATACATACATGCAACCAAACCTTCCTTCACAGGTGATAAATTTCTGTAAAACCAAGATCATGTTCCTCCATTTATTTTTAAGTGTCGAGCTGGGGATACCTTTTATGAAACAGAAACATGCATACCTGTGTTTTTGAGGATAAATTTCCATGATTCATTGTGAAATTCCTTTTTCTTGAACCACCTTTCACCAACCCTTGGCAGTTTTGTGGCTTCGGCTATGAATGTCTCAGTAACTGTGAACTTGATGTCTCCAATTTCCACTTTTGTGCCATCAAAAGACCGATCAAAATACTTTGTGATATATTTATGAAAACCATCAAATTTCTTTATGAATTTGAGCCATCCAACTTTCTGCAATAATTCCTTGACCTGAGGGTATCCTTCCATATATTTTTTTCCCACCGGTTCTGATCTGACTATCAGTCCCATGCCTTCTACTATGAAGAGTTTTTCAACCTTTAGAATTATCCTTCTCTGTTTATGAAATGAATTGTATTATGGATCTGATGAAAGGCATCGAAGGTTTGTAGGAATAAATAAGTGGTATGGATTGGGGTTTTAAAGAAATTTAGATGGATATGTCATGTTAATAGGTCATGACCATTGATAATAAATGGGGGAGTATATTGTGGACCATTATGAGACATAATGCAGATGATGTGGCTGATCTATGATATGATGGAAATCACAATCAAATAAAATGATGATCTATTAAGGGAGCATATAATCATCCATATTATACATGCTAATGTTTTAACCTTTCTATTAAAATAATTTTTTGCAAATTTACCTTTAGAACTAACCTTTCTTTGTCATTTCTTTGGTGTTGATTCTTCAGGTAACTTTTAGCATGTTGGTATTCAAAATGTAGTCTTTCAATTTCCTGTATTCATCATTTTTTGTAGGCTGTACAAATGTGTCAGAGTTTTTGAATGAAATGGAATGTGGAAGCATACTCGAATCAAATATAGAATGGATTCAGCTGCAGAATGTAATCAGTTGTAGAATGTAGTCAGCTGCAGAATGTAATCAGTTGCAGAATGTAGTCAGCTGCAGAATGGAATTAGCTGCAGAATGTGATATGTCTGTGGAGTGGAATGAAATATGACCGTGGAATGGAATGGAAAATGAGTGTGGAGTGGAATGAAAGTGGAATATGACTGTAGTTATGAATTACTACTTATTGCAGAAAAGAAATGGAAAATATAGGATGTCAGAAATCTCTGATTTTCACCCTGTATTTTTTGTATAAGGATTCCAATCATTGATTGATTTTCATACTTATACACTTTTTTATTATTATTATTACTATTATTATTATTATTATTATTATTTTTATATATATATGAAAAATAATGCTAAGTTAGTGAAGAAGAAGAATTCGTCTTCATTAACTTCATATTAGTATTGTCTTGGAAAATCTTGATAAAATCTTCTCTTGAAATTGGCTTATGATATACTTTCAACTGATGACCATTCACAAGAAAAGGTACCTTTTCTTCATCAATTGACCTTATCTTAACTGCTCCATTATCAAAGAATTTTTCAATCTCATATGGCCCAAGCCAATGAGTTTGAAACTTTCCTTGAAAATCTTTGAATTTTGAATCGAACAAAAGTGATCAATCCCCTGCTTGAAACTTCTTCTCCTTGATATATTTGTCATGTCATTTAGCCCTTTGCTGCTGGACTATACTATTTCTTTGAATTGCATCTTGTTTGATTTCATCAAGCTCATTGAGTTGCTCCAATCTATGTTTCTGTGTTTCTGATAAATTAAGTCCCAATTATACTGCCATCTTGAAGGTTCAAATCTGAAACTCTATAGGGAACAAAACGTGCTTTCCATAAACAATTTCATAGGGAGTATGTCCTGTTGTATTCCTCCATGTAGTTTTGTAGGCCCATAAGGCTTTAGGAAGCCTTTCTGCCCAATCTCTTCTGTGTAGATGTACAGTCTTAGTGAGTATTCCTTCAATCACTTTATTGGTAGACTTTACTTGACCATTTTCTTGTGGATGATAAGGAGTAGACTTTCTATGCTTGATATTTTAATCTTCCACGAACCTTTTCACCAACTTGGATGTAAAATGGGATCCCTAATTTGTCACAATTTCTCTTGGAACACCAAAACGAGTGAAGATATCCTAAAAAATAAAATTAACTATAGAACGTTCATTAGCAAAAGGTAGTGCTTTAGTCTCTACCTATTTAGTGAAATAATCAGTACATACCAAAATATATATATATTTTTTTTAGATGGTGGATTTCTTGGTCCAACAAAATCCAAGGCCCATTTTTCAAAAGTTTCAATGAGTACCTAAGGTTGTAATGGCATTTCATCTGAAGGAGCAATTTTTCCTACCCTTTGGTAGCTGTCACACCTTTTGACATATTCTTTGGAATCTCTAAAGATGGATGGCCAATAATATCCCAAATGAAGAATTTTATAGGTTTTCCTCTTATTAGCAAAGTGTCCACCACAAGGTTCATCATGACATGCCTTAAGAATTTTAGTCATTTCATCTTCTCAAACACATCTTCTAATAATGAGATCTGGACCTATTTTATACAATTCATTAGTAATCCGTGAGTATCTTGCACTTATTTGAATAATTTTTCTTTTTTCCTTAGGAAATAAATGCGAAGGTAATTTTCCTGTGACTAAGTAATTAGAAATATCTGCAAACCAAGGAGTTTGAGTAGTTATTGCAAAAAGATATTCATCAGGAAAATATCCTCAACTGGAGTATCATCTTTGATATTTTGAATTCTAGACAAGAAATCAACAAATGTGTTTTGTTTTTCAGGTCGGTCTAGAATGGTGATGTTGAATTATTGCAGGAGTAATAACCATCTTGTAACTCTGCCATTAGTAATAGATTTATTCATTAATTATCTAATTTTAGAGTGATTTGTATGAACAAAGGTTTCATATCCTATAATATAATGTCTAAATTTGTTGATAGCATGAACAATAGCTAAGAATTCATTTTCAGTTATAGTGTAATTTAACTCATTAGGAGTCAAATTCTTGCTTATGTAATAGATGGCATAGGGGATCAAATATTTTTGTCGTAATACAACTCCCAGAGCTGTATCTGAAGCATCTGTTGAAATATGAAAAGGTAGTTTCCAATTTGGACCTCTTAAGATGGGTGCTTTAGAAATTTTTGTTTTTAAAGTTTCAAATATCAATTAGCAATCAGGATTCCAACTGAATTCAAAATCTTTGGTAAGTAACTTGAAGAGTGGGGATGCTATTTTAGAACAATTTTCTATAAATCTCCTGTAATATCCTGTGAATCCTAGAAAACTTCTAACATCATTTTGACAACTTGGAATTGATATTTTAAAGATGACTTCAACTTTAGATGTATCAACTTTAATTCCATCTCCTGAAATGTGATGTCCTAAAACAATCCCTTTTGTAAATATCACAAAACATTTTGCATTGCTCAGTGAAAGATTTTCTTCCTTACATCTTTTAAGAACCTTTTCCAAATTTTCTAAAGCTTCTTCAAATGTATTCTCATAAACTGTAAAGTCATCCATGTACACTTCTACACAATCATGTGTTAGATCAAAAAAAATTCCTAGTACTTCCCTTTGGAATGTTGCAGGTGCATTACACAATCCAAAAGGAAGTACTCGATAGGCATAAGTCCTCCATGGATAGGTGAATGTGGTCTTATCTTGATATTTAGGTGCTACTTGAATTTGATTACAATCACTAAAACCATCTAGGAATGAGAAATACTTCTTACCTACTAATGTATCCAATACTTGATGTATAAAGGGTAAAGGAAAATGATATTTTAGGGTAGGTTTATTCAATTCTCGATAATCAATGCATACCCTCCATTTACCATTTTTCTTTGGTACAATCACTAAAGGGGAAACCCACTGATTGTCTATAATTGGGTAAATGAAGTTCACATTTAGTAATTTTTGGAATTCTTCTTTCACAATTTCCCTAAGATTTGGATTCATCCTTATTTAGGGTTGTTTCATAGGCTTACAATTTTCCTCAATATAGATGTGATGTATACAAGTCTTAGGACTAATTCCTTTTATGTCAGTGTATTCCCATGCATATAAAGAAGAATTTTGTTGTAATTTTTTGATTAAATTTTCCTGTTGTAATCTCTCCAAGTTTTTGTTTATGTTCAAAGTTTTTCCTGGAAAGATTTCAATTGTAGAGCTACCAAATTCTTCCATAGAATAAAGAGACATCTGCCTAGATGACAAATATTCAATATTGGATCTTTCTTGAAATTGATCATGTTCATATTCTGGGGATGATTCAAAATTTTCCATTGAATATAAGATTTGACTATCTTCACTAATGGTTGAAATAGTAAAGAGAGGTTGTATATCATTGTCATCATAAATCCATTCTTTGTCATCTAACTATGTGATTGTTTATGCTGGAGGATATAGAGTGAATTTCTTTGTTGAGTTACCATCAGAGATATACATGTCACCAGATCTACAGCTAATGAAAGCATCAGCTGTAGCCAACCAAGGTCTTCCTAATATAAGTGGAAGTCCTCTTAGATTGTTATTATGAGTTACGATCATAAAATCAACAGGATGCTCCCAAGAATCTAAGGATACTGAAATATCTTCTAACACACAATCTGGCTTGATTATAGATCTATCTGCTAATTGCAGTAATGTAGGCGTGTGAAGAAGATGAGGAATTTTGAGTTGTTCCATGGTTTGTTTGCTCATGATGTTTATTGTTGCTCCTAAATAAATAAATGTATTTGGAATTTCAACACCATTGATATGTGTTTTTACAACTATACTTCCTAGATATAGATATTTTTGTATGGCAATTTTTCCCATCATTATGTCTACAATTTTTCCTACTGGCTAAATTCTTTTTATTTCTTTTATTTTTCTTCCTTGTTTCTTCATGCTCAACTCTTTTATTGTTTTGTCTAGAATTGGAATCTATTTGATGGCCTATAACAAAGGGATTTTGATGCAGACATTTTCCAATTCATCTAGAAAATCATAATTGGGCAACATAATATGTTTTTCTACCCCTTTATCAACTTGCAGTCTTTCAAGAAAAGGAGGTTTAGAGGTAAGTATTGAGGTTGATCTATGATAGGAGTTGAGTTTACTGTTTATTTTTGTTTTTCATTTTCAGAATTTTGGTTTTGAAGAGATGTTCCTTCCTCAAAACTTTTATTTGGTTGTAGAGAATATTCCTCAAAATTATATTGTTCTTGAATAACTACAGAAGGCTTTTTCTTTTATAGAATCCTACCAGATCTAATTTGGACATCATTGAGATCTAGAGGAGTAATCATATAGGTTGGAAATTGTTTTCCTTCTATCATATAGGTATTTTGAGGATTTTTATTATTGGGGTTTGGTAATGTTTGGGTAGTTAGCTGATTTGGTCTTTGTGGAAATAGCAATGAAAGTTGTGGATTTTGGTTTTGGACTTGGGGTTGTTGATTTTGTTGAGGAATGTTTTGGGGAAGATAGTTTGGATATGATGGAGGATATTGATAGCATTGAGAGAATCTTCCATAGGGATTTTGCATCCCTTGTCCCCAATATTGAGATTGAGATTTAGATTGAGGCCAAGGTTGCTCCCAAGAATTCCAATTATTTGGTGGGGGTTGAGTATACATTTGACTGTTAAAGCCTTGAGTTTGTGGCCCCTGCCATGGTCTTCTAGAGACAAAGAAAATAGATTCTATTGGATTTGAAGTTGTTTCTTCTTGAAAAATAGCCTGAAGACCTGGAATTGAAGGGAAACTCTCAGTCTCATGACTTTTTAAACAAATCATACAGGTATTTATGACCTTTTCATCAAGAGGAAATTCTCTTAAAGCATGCTTCTTTCTGCATTTGGGACAGAAAATAGCTAAAGCATCAGTCTCGACTTTCTGCTTGTTTTGTAATTTAAGGGTGTTTATCTGTTCACTAAGACTCTCTAAAATATTTGTTTTAAATTCATCAAGCATGTTTCCAATTTCTACCCTACTTACTGTTCTAGTTGCAGATTTATTTACTCTAGCAAGAGAAGGATCTCTTGGAGTTTTTCTAGTTTTTAATTTTCCCCTTGAGAGATGAATACATAATTCAGCAATGTCAGAAAATGGGATTTGAGAGATATCCCCCTTCCCCATCATGTTGAGGATGTCTATCCATTCATCTCTAATGGCTTTTAATAAAAAATATTTTAAAGTATCTTGATCTAAATTATCCATTTTTTCTATTTTTATGTTATAATTGAACCTTTCAATTAAAACTTCCAAATTTTCATCTTCTTTTTGCATCATTTTAAATACTTCATCCTTGTGATTAATGGGTATGCAATTGAATCCAGATACCTTTATAAAAATTCTTTCTTCATGTCATTCGATGTTCTAATAGACTGAGTGATTAAACCCATGAACCATTTTAAGGCTGCTCGTTTCAATGTTGAAGGAAACAACTTAAGTTTTTGAGAGTCTTGTAAATAATCATAAGTTCTGTACAAGACTTCAAATTCAAACAAAAATGTTTCAGGATCTTCACTTTTTAATCCATGAAAATTTGGGAGGACAGAAAGTGAGATATTTTTCATTGTGGCATTTGTCTCTCCATCAACTATAGGGAATTCAAAAAAACTATCAATTTCCATATTTCTTCTGCCTCCTCCTCCAATTCCTCTACCTCTTCCTCTACCTCCTCCAAACATTACATTTCCTCTACCTCTTCCTCTACCTCCTCTAAACATTACATTTCCTCCATTTAGAACTTCTCCTTCTCCTCTTCCTACCATTATAGATTCTTCAGAGCTAATCTAAGATTCAACCTGCAAGGTTAAATTCTCTCCCTCTGGTTCTTCTATCAATGGTATGTTGAAGAAAGGTTCTTCCTCTTCCTCTCCACTGGGAATTTCTAACTCTTAAGCTAAAATACATTCACCTGAAGAGGTGAAAAATGTTACTCTTTCTGTTGGAGATCTAGGGTCTTCTTCCTCTAAGACTGCTTCAGTGGATGAATTAGGAGATCATCCTAATTGGATTTCTGACCTTAGGACTTCAAGAAGTCTATGTCTAGTGAAGTATGGAATATGAGTTTCAAATGGAGGTCTATCACTTCGTGGTCTTGGTGGAGTGAGTGGTGTTGTAAGAATTAAATTCCTGCCTCTATCTATGATTCTACCCCTAGAATCTCTTTCTCTACACATATTATTTTTTTTAGATGTAATAAATGAGGCTATCTAATTACACTTCCCCAGCAACAACGCCAAAATGTTTAGTCAATTTAATTTCTTAAATTGTTTACATAAATTATCAACCGAGGTTTATAAACTGATGAAGTGCGGTGCACTATATATGCTTAGTTAACCTATTCTTACTTCGTTGTATATATTTTTATGTTTGTTTTGGGGGTTTTGTTCTTTATATCTAAGAATGTTAATCTAAAACTATGAGAGAAATTAAATGAATCTTAATTAATTTTAAGAAGGAAGAAAATGAAGTGTTCCTAAGTTAAACTAATTTACATAAAAATGAATAAAAGATCTATTGACTAGTTAGGATCTGATCTGAAAAAAAGAGCACCTATTCTAAAGACTTCTATTTTGACATTAGTTCTATTCCATGGATAAATCTAATAACTAAAATTGAAATTGCAATGCTATTCTAAGTGAAAGTAGAAAAAGAAAACAACTAATGTATGTTTAGTTACTTCAACATTCAATATGAAGTATCACCTTCTTGAGATAATGTTAAGCAACCAATTATACCTTAGTTTCTAATGATCTAGAAAAGAAAGTAAAGTGTGCAAAGGAAAACAACTAATGTATTTTTGGTTACTCCAGCATTCAATATGAAGTGTCACCTTCTTGAGATGATGTTAAGTAACCAATTATACCTAATGATATATAAAAGAAATTAAAGTATGTAAAGGAAAACTCAGTAATTGCATGAATTAAATATTCAATCATTCAGTCTAGAAATATGATAAAATCAACTTCTTGGAATGACCTTTAGGAACATCAGTGATGCAATTAAATGAGGATCTAAAAGTAAATGTAAAAGCATGCAAATTTAAAACTTAAATGATTGTAAACAATTAATGTATGTTTGATTTCTCCAGTATTAAATGTGAAGTATTATCCTCTTGAGATGTTGTGCAAACAATCAATTATACCTTAATTTCTAATGTCCTAGAAAGCAAGTAAAATGTGTAGAGGAAAACTCAATAACTGTATGGATTAGATATTCAATCATTTAGTTTAGAATCATATTCTTGAAATGACATTTTTTTTTTCACGAGGGGAAAGCTCACGGGAAACCCGGGCGTACTTCCCCAGAATTTCTGGATGGTACGCGCGGTAAACCGTTCGGCGGACTTTCGGCGCCTAACCCTAAAGGACTCAAGGATCGAACCCGTGACCTCCCGCAACGGAGAGGCCCACGTATTGGCTCACTACCACTTGAGCTAACCCTTGGGGCTTTGAAATGACATTTAATAACATCCATTGATACAATTAATTGACAGTTTTAATCTAAGAAAGTAAAATACAAAACAATAAAGGAAACTAGATAACTGCGAACTCTTATTGCTTCAAACTTAATTCAATTTGAAAATAGAAATATCTATCCTCACAAAATGTTTTAGAAGAAAAATAATTACACAGATATGATTTAATTCTATACTAATGATCAAAGCTGAAATGTAACATTAATCTACTCAGAAAACAGAATTGACAGAAACAGAGTAAAGAAATTAAACTAAAACAATGAACGAAAAACCTCCTCCAGTGCAGGGGCCCTCTGCAACTGATTCAGTTGAAATCCTAGCTAGTTAAATACGCATTTAAGCAATCATTGAAGAACTTGATCCTTTTATTATAATAGAATGAAGTCTTAAAAAGATACACAACGTTTCAGCAAAAACTTAACTTAAAACTTGCATGTTCTCGGTTATGTACAGCCGATATTTAAATAAAATAACATAACTTTTTATGAGCTAATTATGCCTACAGGTGGCTAATCTTAACCGACTTATATAATTAGAATTTGACTGTTTAACTCTTGATTTTATACGATAGAGAAAATCAAGAGTCCTTCTGTTCTCGGCTAACGTCCTTTGACCGGACTTTGACCAAGATCTCAGCACCCTTTTCTATCAATCTAAATCAAGTAGATAGGACGAAATCCATGTGGAGATGATTCTAGAAGTGCCCATGTGGCTCATTTCTCCATTTGATACCTGGAACCTATCAGACCATGAAATTAGCTACGAAACCCATGATTAGCTGCAAAATAGGCTGCGTTCTGTAGCCAAATTACAAAAATTCATTCGAATAGCAAGAACATCAGAATATAACATGGAAATCATTTAAATGCATTCCTTAAGACAAAACATGACATTTATCATTGATTGAGATTTATGAACTCATGAGAAAGCACGGGAAAAAGGTGAGAAAGGGTGTCAAAGAGAGGATAATTCTGAGGTTCAACACATGTTAAATGCATTTGAACATGTATGAATGTTATATAATTAGGACATGTCTATTAAAAGTGATATTTAGGGGTACACTTTGCACACATGATCATGTGTCATTTAAAAAAAATTATAGATGGTTTTACATATTTAAGTTCATGAATATGTAACAATGATTGAATTGAATTTTCATTTAGTTACATTATATTTTGCATACATGATGACTTGTTGTTATAATGTTAACTTAGATTCAATCTTAAATTAAATGTTTTATTTTAAAACTCAAGTTGTTTTGTCATTTTTTATTTAAAATGAATCTAGATTGAAATTGAAAATTACAAAACATATTTGGTACATGTTAAATGCATTTGAACATATATGGCTATTATATAATTAGGACTTGTATATTATAAGTGATATTTAGGTGTACATTTTTCACATGATCATGTGTCATTTAAAACAATTGTAGATGGTTAAATTCATATTTAAGTTCATGAATATGTAACAATGATTGAAGTACATAAATGCATTTAGTTACATTACATTTTGCATACATGATGACTTGTTGTTATAATTTTAACTTAGATTCAATCTTAGATTAAATGTTTTGTTTTTAAAATTTGTTTTGTCATGTGTTATTTAAAATGAATCTAGATTGAAATTGAAAATTACAAAACAAATGTGGTACATGTTAAATTCATTTGAACATGTATGAATGTTATCTAATTAGGACATGTCTATTAAAAGTGATATTTAGGTGTACAGTTTTCACATGATCATGTGTCATTTAAAACAATTATAGATGGTTAAATACATATTTAAGTTCATGAATATGTAACAATGATTGAAGTACATAAATGCATTTAGTTACATTACATTTTCCATACATGATGGATTTTTGTTATAATGTTAACTTAGGTTCAATCTTAGATTAAATGTTTTGTTTTTAAAGGTTAAGTTGTTTTGTCCTTTGTTATTTAAAATGAATCTAGATTGAAATTGCAAATTACAAAACACATGTGGTACATGTTAAATGCATTTGAACATGTATGAATGTTATATAATTAGGACATGTACATCTATTAAAAGTGATATTTAGGTAAATTTTTCACACGATCAATTGTCATTTAAAACAATCATAGATGGTTTTACATATTACACGTTAGATACATATATATTTAAGTTCATGAATATGTAGCAATGAAATAAAATTTGCATTTAATTCATACATTTTGCATTTGAAATAATTCTTAGAATTTTTTAATATACAATACATATAGTTGTACATCTAAAAGCAATCATAAAACTCTAGGTGTAAATAGATGTGTCAAACAATCATAAAATTTTAAAATTGCATTAAAAAAAATATCCAGTACACAACATTTTTCATTAATGTACATAGAAAGGCTACTATGGATGTCAGTTGATAGTAAACTAGAAATTACAAAACATTGTACACATTTTGCATTGAAGAATGAATATTATAATTTTCTTTAGATGTCTAAAACAAGATCATAACTTAAAATTTGCTATGCTAGATACATACATTTTGCAATAATGACATAAAATTAACTAGCTCATACCATAGAATGTATGAAATCGTTTAAGACCAGAGAAGCTACATGTATGTGTACATGTATGAATTACTTGTTGTGTGCATGTGCAAAAACAATGTACATGTGCAAACACTTGTACATAACATAAAATATACATATAATAATGTAAAACTTAAGAATGTACAAAAAAAGGCTAACAATTTGTACTCAAGTTCTGTAAGTTATCAAAGATGAATCCAAGGAGAATAAATTGTTGGAAATTTCAATCAAAAAAATTCTAATGGAATGCCATCCTAAATGATCCGTTCATGATCAGCTTTTGATCCAAATTTGGATCATTCGATCATAATCTTGTGGATCTAAATGAATCCACATTTGTATTTATAAAAAATACAAGCTAATGAAAAAGGTATATTTTTCTGTGTCATTAAAAGTGTGCAAAGTAACCTATGGTGGATATATGAATTTGTAATCCCCCAATAGAATTGTTCTTTCATTTTCTATTAATTATTGAGATTCTTTTGGTGTGTAAATTGTATTGCAACACAACTTGTGTATGGAAAAAAACCCTCATAAATCCCATGTACATTTTTCTATTTTTCTATTTTTTATGAATTCCTCGCAAATCCCTGTCGAATTGTGATTGAGTTGATTAGAGTGATACAACAAAAGTCTTGAACCCTTAGATTTGAAATCAAAAGAGAGTCTTATCAGACTCGTGATATTTTCTTCAAACTAGTTAACAAATACTAAAAATAATTGAATACATGACAATCTAAATTAATTAATCCTAAAATACTTTAAAAAATCTAAATTTTGAGGAACCAACTCCTTGCCCTTAGTCATTTCAAGTTTAACAGATGCCCTGCATCATACTCCTGAGGAAAAAAATATTAATGGGCTCCTTTACATGAGGTCTTCTACCACACTACCATTTTTTTATATGATTGTAATAGTCTTGTGTCATTAATTATTGAGTCCTCCAATATCCCAAAACCAGTGTAGTTGTTGCATATTGTTTTGGCTATCTTGTTGTTCCATAATGGTCTGTATACTACTAGGATCCCATACCTTGCTTTGTCGCACTATTAACTTGTTTTTGTTTACTTGATTCACCTCAATGTACAATTTTTTTCTTATGTCTCTGTCACTCGTAATTCTTGTATACAATGTTGGTATAGTTCCTCTCATAATTTGTTTCATATCATATCCTGAATAATACTTATATGTCTAAGGACATTCTATGCTCAAAACGTGTTTTTGTTCCTTCTCTATTATCATCATACCAACAAAAATTTGATGTAAGAGAATAAAAATTCCTTATTTGTCACAAATTTATCCTTTCCATAAATTTTCAATATCAAATTTATAGGTTTCTTCCACAGATGACCAATCACATATTTCTTCTTGTTCTTAATCAATTCCATGAATATGGAAATTCCCTAAAAATTTAATAACCTGATCCTTGGCTATCATGGCTTCACTTCTTTCAAAATTTTGATAACCACTTCTCCATATTTTAGTAAAACATATGACTGCCTCATCATCGTATCCTAAAAATCCACCTGTTGTTTAATTTTCCCAATAGTTGCAAATTCTTCCTCACTTACTTGTTGTTGATTATTGTCTACTAGTTTAAGTGGAATTCTTCCAAATTCAAAAACAAATGTTTTCTTTCTTTGTGTGAAAATATAAAACCGGTGATTCATATATTGCTTTGTTACTAAAAAAAAATGCTTTTGAACTTTAGAACCTTGCTAGTTTCTCACTGCATTCAAACTGTCCCCAATTTCGATTTCCCAAGAAATTATTTGGCCTTCACTTCCTCTTGGACTTGATAACAAAATTTGTTTACATGTTACAACCTCACATTTTATTCAATCGTCCTTTATCTCAACAATGTTCGGTGTAATAACTATAAAATCTCTTATTTCTTCATTCCAAATCTTATCTTTTTTAAGACATTGTTTTCAAAACATATACAACCAGAAATACACACCTCTATTTTTCCTTCCATAAGACTTTCCAATTAAGCTATGTTCTTTTACCTTAAATAAAATGATAGAATGATAAATAGATTGTACATCTTATGTTCAGGTAACAATAATCATTTGCATATGTCATTGTATTTTATTATCATATTTTTTTGTGAGCTTCTACTTTCATTAACATAATTTCACATCAACCATCTCAAAAAATTATAATATAAACCATCTTCAAGCCAAATGACTATATTCATTTCTTCATTTATCTTAGATTTATATTGGTTATTTTTTACTTTTATTCCTTGTGTCTTTGTTGTCTTCAATTTGTTTATTTAATGTTTGTCAATTTGTAAAATATTCTCTATATCATCAAACCAGAAATTGTATTATTTTTTCCACACAATCCCTTCATCGTATCTCTTATCACCTTGAAGCATTATCTTTCATTCAACTATCAAGATCTAAATAATGTGGTGTATGACAGTTGTAAGTATTATCTCCCACTTTCCTTCCAGAGTATATGATTTCCTGAACAAATCATCTTGTTGGTTTTTGGAAGGTTGATTACTTCCATCTTCAAAATTTGTGTGCACAACAAACACATTACAATAAATATCTTCTTCAAAACATTATTTGAGTTCATTTCCAATTACCATAATGTATTGTTCTTTTCTCTCACTATCCTTGGAAAATGTATTGTTTCCTACCTCATCAATCATATGGACTCTTCTTTGAACTTTTAGTTCATTTCTTGCAACTTTCTAGTTATGTGATACCGATATCATTGTTCCATAAAACATTTTTTGATCTTCATAAACCTTCTCATCACTTTTCAAGCCAATGCCTCGGTTTGTTCTTTCTTCTACATAATTGTCTTCATAGGCCAAGCTTCTTCTTTTCTTGGTTGTAGGAGACAATGATGTCTCCTCCTTCTTGATTACATGTTCTTAGTTGTCTTCTCTGTAAAAACCTTGGTGAAAATTCCATGTAATGAAGTTAAAATAATAGCCATGGTTGATGGGACACGTATTCCAAACTGAATGTTGGGAAAAACATCCTAGTTTGGGAGTTCACATGGTTTATTATGGATAGGGAAATTGGAAAATTTTATGGCTAAGGAATTTAAGATGAAAAAAGTATTTTTGACACATTTATTTATGAAAATAATGGAACTAGGAGAAAAGGGAGGCAAAATTAGGTTGTATGTGAGGAGGAAAATGAAGGAAAAATAATGGAAAATGAAGAAAATAGAGGCATCTTCCATAAAAATGCTTCTGGGGATCAGTTGATACCTTTTATTAGTGCATTTTTGGAGCTCTCTTATTATTCTCTCTCTCTCTCTCTCTCACTCTCTCTCATACTCTTGGATACTTAGAGTTTTCTTGGAGCACTCTTGGAGAGTGTGGATACTTGGTCATTTGGAAAAAGAAGGAAAATAAAGAGTAGGAAAACACAAGTCGACTATAGGATCAATAGCTACAACGAGATTTGATTACAGGTATCTAGTTGCATGTATGTTTCCCTCACTATTTTTGGCATGCATGGGTATGCATGTGGATTTTCCTAGCCTTGCCATTTCCTGGACAACCATGGTATTGTGGGTTTATTTCTATTGATTTTTTTCTGTTTGATTCTCATGATTTTGTTATATTTGGGTTGAGTTATTATTTCCTGTAAGCCTTGGCTAGAAAAACTCTCTAGAAGCCCGACGACAACTATGGGTTGAGTTACTAGTCCTAGAAGCCTTAGTTAGACAAACACTCTGGAAGCCATAGGTGGGTTGAGTTACTAGTTCTGGAAGCCATGGTTGAACAAACGCTCTGGAAGCCCTGGTTAGAAAAAATGCTTGGGAGCCCTAGAATAACTTGGATAGATATCAATATGTGATGGTTAGTCATGTCCGACCGTGAGGTGAAATCACTAGTTTTGAGGTTGAGACGGTCTGGTCTCTGGAGCCCTGTTTTGGTGTTGATTGATATGTTTGATAAAGTCCCACATTCATACTTGGAATATGGCATGGGGGTGATTAGCTGAAGTGAGACTTGGATCAACCAATCTATGGTCAGGTGTAATGTGGAAATCCCATCTCTGGTTGGGTTTTACATTCAATAATGAAGAGCTCATTCCTATGGTATTAGGTATGAAATTTTGTTGGTTATTGTATGGATTTATTTGTTGTTATATCCATTGTATGCATGATCTTATTATGTTGGTTATAAGCATGTATTTGATTAGTGATGATGTATGACTCTATCTATTTTTTTACTGGTAAATGAATGCACAATATCTCTATGGTCAAATAGACTGTGTTATAGCTTATGATATAGGGGAGAAATGCTTCTTACCCATTTTCATATTTGTAAGAGACCCCCATGTTTAAATATATTGTTTATACATGTAGATTTAATGTTTGTGACATGTTTGACAAAATTCCTATCATGGCTAGGTGTGGTCAGATGAGTTCCTGATGATGTGATTGCTTCCATACATTTTTTTAAATGTTATTTATCCTCTTTTGAAGTTACAGGAAGTTATGAGCAGTGACCTGGGCTCACGGGCTGAAAATGTGGCACGAATCTCGGAGCTTCAGGCACAATATTTACCTTTTGGGGCCCTAACTATAATCTTGAAAATGAAAGCCCGTAGATAAGGGTCTATAACCGCTCCCTTTTACATGCCTGCAACTAAGCCTCAAATGGGTTAAAAATAAGTTCCCACTCAGGGAACAGGGCCCTGGAAGGTTGGGTTACCTCCTGGGGATGTCAATGATGCAGTTTAAGGTTTGTTTGTAATGTTTCCATCGGTTCCATTTTCTCAAAGTCATCTAGGAGGTTGAATCTCATATTAGTAGACTCTCATCACATGTTTACCCTGGTTGGTCGATTACTTGGGTAGGTGTGGGAAGAGGGTGTTATAGAGTGGTATTACAACATGGTTCAACCCTTGGACTGGATGATCAATGTTTTGGTCATGATTTTTTTTGTTGTTTATGTGGTTCTTATACCTATGGTTTATGTGTTTGTGCATTTTTGTTGTGTTGGCCATGGTGGAGGTGGTGTCGCCATGGGAAGATTGATGGTGTTGCTGTCAACATGTGGTCGCATGTGTATGACTAATTGTGTGTTGTTCATGTGTGTGTATTGTGCATGCACATTAGCTTACATATTGTTACATGGTGTATACGCATTTATTGTGTATGCTAGGTCACATATTGGTGATGCTTGTGTAGTGTCCGTGTATGCTTGCTTGTGTGATGTTGTTATATGTTGAGCATTTTTCATTCACATTTGGTTACATGTCGCTTATGCTTGTATATGGTCTGGGCTTGTGATGGTATTTGGTCAAGTTTCGTTGGTATGGTTATGCATTAGGTCATGTTGTGTAGTGTAGTTGTTATGGTTATGCATCCATTACCGGAATCCAATTAGAGTGATGTTTATGTGCTAATATACCATGAGTTACAAGTTTATATGTTGATTTGGTTATGTATATACATGTATTTCACTAATTTATTGATCTTGCAAGATGTATCCTCCCCAAAATACACTAAGGTAAGTTGGTTTATTTATGAATTGGTTTAGCTGACATATTATGCATTACAGGAAGAAATCAAAGATGAATCGCAGAATGGTAGACTATAGATATTCTCCCCATGAGTCAGATGAGAAGCATGGTGTTGGACATTCACTTGATTTGGCAGATACACCGAGAAGCCTAAAGGAGGAAATAAGGAGTTGTAAGGCCAAAAATGATAAACTTATACAGGCACAGGAAGAGCAAGCAAATTTTAATGAAACCATCCTTCAAAGTTTGTCATAGTTGCAAAAACATGGGCCACTTAGGATCAACTATGGGCAGGAGGATGGTACCAATGGAGCATATGGGAGTAGGTCTCCCAGTGGTGATAGGTATGATAGGGATGACACACTTAAAGATGGTAGATTGTTGGACACTTCGGATAGGAGAGGTGGTAGACACATGTATTGTTCTAGTTCAGGTTCAGATAGGTATCATGATAGTCATCGGTATCATCCTTACAGGAGGAATGACAGGGGATATTTTCCGAAAGAGTTTAAAATTGAAAAACCACCTACATTTGACGGAGAGATGAATAAACCATAGGATTCAGAGGCATGGTTGATTGGTATGAATAATTTTTTCAGATTTCATGATTACTCGCAAAATATGAAAGTTAGGATAGCTACATTCAGTGGGAGAGCACACATTTAGTGGGAAGATGTCAAGAACGTCAGAGATATTTCTGAGGTTGATTTGACTTGGAGTGAGTTTGAAAGGTTATTCTGGAAGAAGTATCTAACAGAGAGATACTATGATGACAGGGAAAAGGAGTTTTATGAGCTAAATATGGTTTCCATGATAGACGAGGAATACACTAGTAAGTTCTTGGAGTTACTGAGATATGTGCCTTATCTCAAGGAAGAGAGGGCCAAGATTCAGAGATTTATTAGTGGGTTTTCAATTGCATTTAGAGATAGGATTGATTTTTATGCCTAGATCATTGGAGGAGGCCATCCGAAAACTCAAGCATTGTATGAACAATCAAAGCGCAGGTCAGAAAATAAGCCAAATTGGAGAGGTAATGATAAGAATAAAGGGAAATATGACAAGAACCGAACAAAGCCTCAAGACACAGGTAACAAGGAGAATGTTTCCCCATATAAGATGTTCAATACATTTGTTAGAGGATAGGGATTTCAATCTAAGGAGTAGAATAAGGATGAGGGCTCGAAGCCTATATAGCGTTGGACTTGTGGAAAATATGATCATAGGAGAGATTGTCCAAAACATCAGGGTGGCGGGCCACAAATATACAGTGCGCATGAGGCACAGATAGTGGGAGATGTTGAGCATAACATTCCTTGGATTTATGGAGTTGTGGATAACATGTAGGTAAATCATCGAGATTATATCATTTAGATGGATGATAAGCTTTGTAATTAAGTTGTTTCTATTTTTACTGACCCTGGATCTAACTATAGTTATATTAATCCTGACCTAGTGGATAAATGTGGTTTGAGTAAGGAAATGCATGCATAATATTGGTTAGTGCATTTGGCCACATGTATGAAGAAAAGAGTTCACCATTGGGTAAGATCTTCTCCATTAAAGTTAAATGGTATGCTTATAGCAACAAACTTGAACATATTTCCATTAGGTTCATACAATATGCTATTGGGTATGGATTTGTTATATCTTCACACGACCAAGTTAGATTTCTATGACAAAGCTATTGAGTGCTTGGACGACAATGGGGAACCAAGAGTCTTATAGGGAATGAAGAAAGCCACATCAGTTAGGATGGTGTCATCCATGCAGGCCAAGTGCAATTGTAGGAATGGACACTAGTAGAAAATGATGAAATTAGTGACTAGGTGACTAAAACGGTTAGTCGACGCGATTATTTCAAGTGAATTGCTACTAAATTTGAGAAATTTTAGGTGACCGCACTAAAAATGAATAACTTAAACGACTAATTTAGTTTAGGGATAAAATATATGACTATATAATAAGTGACCAAACTAAAATTATTAATTTAGTCCAGTACTAAAATATATGACTAGATAATAAGTGGAAAATTTAATAATGATTAACATAAATGAATATTATAGTCCAAGAATAAGAATATGAGCAAATAATAAGTACAACAAGTATGTGAATTAGTCATTTATGTTCATAATTTTTAATTGTGTCACTTCGGAAATGGAAAATTGAAATTTTGATACTGAAGTGTTTCACTTCACTACAAGGGTCTTTGAATTCATCCATAGTGTTAAATTTTAGAGACAAAGGGGTCTTTGAATCCATTTACAGTGTTAAAATTATAAATACCCTTGTATCTCTAAATGTTAACATTGCAGATGGAATAAGATATTATCAACATCAATTTGACCTTCTTCTTTGTCGGGGCAAGGCTCTCCTTTAGTAGTTCATCCAAGGAGGGCAAGGCCATTGGCATTTGAGATGTAGGACAAGCAAAAAAATAAACCAGAGAAATTCATAACTTTTGAAACTTTTGAAACCCCCAAGAAAGTCATAATACATTACATGTCTTTCTTTGATCTCTAGGATGAAATGGAAACCAAACTCAAAGCTAGAAAACCCCAAGAAGAGTTTTGCAACCCCTCATAAATTGCCTCAAGCCCTGGGCTGGCTGAAAATATTAGCTTGGTCAATTAATATAAATCTAGATTAATATAAATCCATAGTATTCTATAAATAATTTTACATATACATGCATTACAAAAATATGCACAAATTCTAATAGCACATTCACATTCTTAGAATGTGCACACATTGTTATTAGAAAACCATACATACTAACAATTCTTGTGGCTCTTTATGTAGAATAACATGACATGGATCCCATATCCAAGTTGAAATCTAAATATCCCTTAAAGATTATCTATGTGGTTGTTTGAGGGTTACTTCATGTTTGAGGTACCTAGCCTAGTTTTGGTTAGGACATGGAAATTAAGTGCAACACATGCGATACACATGGTTGGTGGTGATACTTAACTAATAAGGTCACGTTGAATATGCTTGGTGAGCATGTTTCTTGAGTAGTATTATACACTCAAGTGCAATAAAAATTATATCCCCGTGACAAATGGTATTAAATCCATGTTTGAATGCAAAATTGTGTACTCGTTCTTCACTGTCTACACCTATTTCATTGGAGAAGTTGATAGGGGTGTATTGATGAGGATGCTAACAAATAAATTTGGGAAGAATGTGAGGACCTTCCTCTAGGTGCCATTGGAAATGTTATCCTATATAACGTGCTAAGAAAACATGATAAAGGGTGCCACTAGAAATTTTATCTTATATAACATACTAAACAATCATGATAAAGGACCTTCCTCAAGGTGTCACTGGAAATGTTATCCTATATAACATGCTAAGAAAACATGATAAAGGATCTTCCTCAAGGTGCCATTGGAAATTTTATCCTATATAACATGCTAAGAAAACATTATAAATGGTTTATATGTTTCATAGCCCTCATGACCGACTCACAATGATCATTGAGACATTTAGGATGATGTACTAGTTTGGTGTGGATTAGGAGGATGGAGGATGTCTAGCCTAACAAGGATGGATGATCAATGAAGTGTTTCAACACAAATTCACCAAAGGATAACACAATCTAGAAATGTGTTTTATAGTGTGTTATCCATGGAAAGGAAACATAGTTGATGAGTGTATTGAAGGTAAGTGGAAGCTTGTTTCCACTACGTACATGACCTTTAGAGAATTACAAGAAGTTGGTCTAGATGGAGACAACATAGTCTTACACTAGGTGGTTATTTATTCAAGTGTGTTGGCTTGAGGGAGGTAGTGAAAGGTTTTTTATGTGTGGGTTTTGATGACACAACATTACTTATAATGAAACAAGCACTCCAAAATTCCCTATAGTTTAAGGAGCCTAACTTGGGTTTTGTTAGGACATGTTGGCTTGGCATAGTTGGAGTGATGTAAGAGGTTGATGGTAATGCACAACTAGTAATGCCACATCAATGCCATAAAATAAATAGGCTTCTTGAGACGTATTATATGCTTAAGTGGATTGAAAAGTTTACCCTCATGAAAAATGGTATCAACAACACATTTATATGCAAAAATTACGAAGTGTATGTTCACCATCAATGTCTTGTCCATTAGAGAAGCCAATGAAGCCATGTTGATGAATATGCTAACAATTAAAGTGAGGGGAAATGTAAGGATCTTACTTGAGGTTCCATTAGCAATGGCACAATAGATAACATGTTGGGTAAACATGACTAAGAGCGGACAATGAGTTTATATGTTTGGTATACTTTGTGAGTGACTTAGGTTGTTTCAAGAGACAATTAGGATGGTGTACTAGTTTGGTGTGGAATAGGAGATCCTCTTAACAAGGGTTGATCATTGACAAAGCATTATAACACAAGCTTAGGGGAGGATGATGTAAATTGGAAATGTGTTGAGTAATGAGTTAGCCATGAAAAGGAAACATAATTGATGAGTGAAATGTAAGTGGAATCTTGTTTCCATTGGCTACATGATCATTGAACCTTATGGAGACAACACAATTCTATATTGGGTGTTTAGTTGTTCAAGAGTGCTTGGCTTAGAGGAGGTGGTAGAATGTTTCCTATGGTTGGGTGGTGATGATGTAGCATTACTTACCACTAAATGGACATTTCAACATTTTTTATAATTTAAGGTGCTTCCCTTGGGTTCAATTAAAAATTGTTGGTTAAGCATAGATAGTTATGCCTAACTAGCAAATTTTATGCGATGAATAAATTTTTATAATTATTTAGCATGTTTGAATTATCACTAATTTTTTATAATTATATAGGAATGTTTTAAAATAAAATAATTTTTTTTAACATTGTGATACCTCTCTCTTACTCTCTTCTTCTTCTTTGTCTTTTTTTAAATAATCATAACTTACTTTTATACCAACCTAGATCCACCTCAATTACAGATCTACCAAGCACCTTAATTATAGATCTACTCTTCTTCTCCTTTTTTTTTTTTTTTTAAATAATCTAACTTACTTTTATACCAACCTAGATCCACCTCAATTATGGATCTACTCTTCTTCTTCTTCTTTGTTTTTTTTTTTAAATAATCTAACTTACTTTTATACCAACATAGATCCACCCTCAATTATAGATCTACCAAGCACTTAGAGGGATCAAATTTATTTTCACTCTAAAAGAGATTTGCATTAAAGATATTTGATCCCTCTCGGTGCTTGGTAAATCTGGAGTTAAGATGGATCTAAGATAGTTTAATTATTAATTATAACTAATTATAAATTTTATTTTATTTTTATTGGGTCCAACATTTCTATTATGTTGACCTTTTACTTATATTTATATTTCATTTTGTTTATTTTTATGGAGTCAAAATGTTTAAAGAAACATTACACTTTTAACTAGACATGACAACATATCTACCATAAAGGTTCGACAAATTGTAGCCACAATTAAAAGTGGAGGAGCTAAATTTCTCTTAATAAATTGAAAACCGAACAAATTAAAAAAAAAAAAAACTATTTTTTAATTGAAATTTCTCCCAATAAATTAAAATCCTACGAAATTTAAAAATTAATAAAATAATATTAAGATGGATTGTTTTAATTGAAATTTCATTTCCCTCTCACCCATTAACCATCTCCTCCATTAGCCATCTAGTATCAACGTTATTGGTTGGGTAAAATGTGGAGAGACCACATTTCTTTTTAGAAGTAAAAAGAAAAGAGTAACGTCTTTGTTATTTCTGACTCTCAATGCGGTTTAACAAGGAGCTATGACCAAAGCCCTATTTCAAGACCATTTCCCACTACATTTATAAAATTTATCTCAATTTTGCCAATATATATATATATATATATATATATATATATATATATATATATATATATTGGTTCCACATTTTCTCCATTGAAACACTTCCCCTAGAACCCAACAGGAGTAAGGGATTTAGGGAGCAACAAACACCGGTGGGAAACGTTACAGAGGAGTATTAAGCCAAGGTTTGTTTCTGTTAGCTTCTCTGTAGATTTTATGGTTTAGTAGAGGAGCGAAGAGAAGATTAGAAGGGGAGGGGAGGAAGCGGAGGCTATTAGGTGGCACAATGGTGGAGAAAGGAAAGAGTCGTAGGGACGAGGTCGTGACCATAGAGGACACCATCAATCTTCACAAGCGCCTACATGGTTGCACCTTTAAGAAAATGGCTCCAAAAGTCGTTAAGGAGATCACGAAATTTGTCGAGAATGCTATGGGAACCACTGCTGTGAAACTTATAAGGTTGTGTGGAGTAGGGGCATCAGGAGTGTGCCGAGGAGGATGAGGGTTCGAATATCCAGGGAGCGCAACGACGAAGAAGATGCCCACTGAGGATATATATTTGATTGTAACGATAGCAGAGAGGACCAACAATCAATGTCTATTTCCACCCTCACGCCATGCAACCCTTGCAACGCCATGCAACGATGAAATGATTGATGTTTTCAAGCTCGGAATTGATGAAGAAATTATTAATTCTCTCGCCAGGCGCGGTATTGCTAGATTGTTCTCCCTTCAGAAAGTAGTGTTGGAACCAGCAATGCAAGGTCGTGACATGACTGGTCGTATCAGGACGGGAACTGGAAATACTCTTGCCTTTGGAATCCCAATCTTGAAAAAAATTAATCATTCAGCACAACCGTAAAAATGGGCGTGGATCATATCCCTTGGCACTCGTCTTGGCTCCAACACGAGAACTTACACGCCAAGTTGACAAGGAATTCCAAGAATCTGCTCCAAGCCTAGATACACTTTGTTGTTATGGGGGTGTATTTATTAGAAGGGGTTTAGGTGTTGTTGTTCGAACACCTGGTCGCATTATTCATATAATCAGTCGGGGTCATTAGTCTTGTCAGAAGTACAGTTTATTGTTTTGGATGAGGTTGACCAGACGCTGAATGTGGGCTTCGATGAAGATGTTGAGGTGAGTATGGAAATATTGCGAGGTGAGAATGGAGAGATTTAAATATTTCGAGGAAATATTTAAATGATCCAGTTGTTATCGATCTTGTTGGTGAATCATCTCAGAAATTGGTAGAAGGAATCTCACTTTATTCTATTGTTGCATCCACCTATGGGAAACGCTCAATTCTCAACCCATTGATAATTGAATATGCCAAAGGGGGAAAATGTATTGTTTTCACTCAAACAAAGCAAGATGTGGATAGTCTGTCGGTGGCACTGGGTCGGGTACTTGCATCTGAACCTTTTCATTGTGATATCCTGCGTTCCAGGACGTACTTGACGCGGGTGGCTGAAAAATTTTCCACATCGACTTTGATGGGTCTTATGCAGCTGCAACCCATAGTTTTGACGTGCAAGGACTGCAGGCCAGCAAGCTCACTGTCATTTTCATGAAAATGTTCACTGTCCAGGCCATTAACAGTTGGATTTGTGGCAACCATCTATGAATAATCTGCATGAATTTGAGGCTATCTGCATTATTGCCCAAGAAATGGAATGGTGGATTTTTTTTGTTGCATGATCCATCCATTAGAATGGAGGAAGTACAATTGCAAGCTTGGAAGAAATCGACAATGGCCATTTTCATGTGTCATCACTGAAGTAATACACTTCCGTCCTTGCCCTGGCCATTACCCCAAGCGTATTTTTGCAAATTGTTGTGGTAATCTCACATAAGCAAAATCCTTGTTGTTTGATTGGCTTGGGTGTTTCTTTCTGGACATGCGGCTCTGGTGCTCCCTGGAAGATTGAAGATCTCATATTGGAATTTTGGTGCTCCCTGGAAGATTGAAGATCTCATATTGGAATTTGAGAGCAGGCTTGGATGCTCTACAGGGACAATTCGATAAGTTTCTCAAGTCAGATCATAGCACTAAACTATTTTGTGAGTAAAGTTTAATTCTAGTGTTTTTATCTTTCATGAAGCAACTTTATAATGATGTATAAATTTTATTACCTCACCAAAATCCTGCCTAATCAGAAATATGTAACATAGAAATGCAATCACATCTCTAGGAAAACCCAGAACCTCCGAACATGCTTCAGTATTACGAGACAATGTAATAATTTGAGGTAGTGTTGAGTCAAACATTTCTGTCCTGGTCCTTAACCCTAAGGAAATCTTCAACTAAATCAAACCTATTTTCTATAAATAACAGGGATGTACAAGAACATTACTTAAAAAATTTGGGTGGTTTTGAGAGAATAAATTTCTCTCATCCAATGCTTCTCAAGCCTTGTCTGTAAAACCATGGGTGGTTTTTTAAAGTCTGGAGTTTGTTAAAAAGTCCACTTGATTTATTACTTTGTTTTCAACTAATTGAAAAGATCTCTACAATATAACTGCATGCTACAAAGTTATCCACAACTCATTAAGGTGCAGTAATTGTATTTGGCATGATTTTAGCTTTAAATGTAATGTATTGAGAAAATGAATGTAAACCGTGTAAATTAATAACCTTCTTTTATTACAATCACAAAAGCTGATTCTACCTATTACAATCACAGAAGTGGATTCTACGTGGTTTTTTTAATATTGCACAGAGTAAAATGAATAATAGTTTTTGTTTGTTTTGATTGATTTCCATGTTCAAAAATGGAAAACGTATTATACAATTTTTCATTATAAATTATTAATTTGGACAGAAATTATCATCAAATTTCCAAGCTACGAAAACTCTGCCAACTTTTTCATAGGAGGGGATTATAATTGGACTTTGCTAAGCTAATAAAACTCTATCAACTTTTTCATAGGAAGGAAGGGATTATAATTGGTTTTCTTGACACTGTTATAACTTTTCTCACATAATAACAACTATTAAATACAGAGATTCACTACTTAAACAAAGACCCAGTTTCAACCAACCAATTTTTGTTTTCCATTCGACTACATATTTTTCTAAAAATAGAAAACCTTTGTACAATCGTTCAATATAAACTATGACTTGGAAGAAAGTTGTCAAAAATTCTGCCCACCTTTCCAAACCATTATTATACTCCAGTAAATGTATAACAAGGAATGGAATGGAATAGATGGCTTATCTCGAACACTTCCACACCCTATAGAAACAAGGCATCCTATCTTAACATCTGGCCACAAAAAGTTGTGATTACTGAATATCAATTAGAGTTGGATTATGTGTTACAATCACTCCATCCTTGATAATAAAAGAAATTCCACTTTTCTAACCTTATTTTTTCTTTTGTCTAAGGATTTTGAAGAATTATTATTCCTCAAATGGGCTCCACGGTGGAATATCGATAGGCTTCATTCCATTCCTCTTATTGATTCTTGTTTAATTAATTATTTGAAATTTGTAGTGCCTTCCTCGATGAGCTCAACATTCAAGAGATTCACAATCGAATTCTTCTAACATATTAGCCTAAGGTGCCTTAACTCATGAATGATTGAGTATTTTAAGATATCCAAATGGGTGATTTCATCCATTGAGAAAAAGGTGATGGGAAATCAATCTGATATGAGCAGTTTCAATTTAATTTTCAGACGATGATATATATAGACCGTTCTTTGAGCTGAATGAAAGAGATATGATTGATTGCTTGTATTTCCATTAACAAACATGGAATTTCTCAACAGAGTGACCGGTAAATCCATTTCTTCTATCAACTTGAGTTTGTTTATATTTTTATGATTTTCAACCGAGCCCACGTTGGTCAATACTAGATTCCAGAGTTTTGGACTTTCCATTAGAATCAGAAGATGAATATTCTGAAACCGAAAATAAAGCACTGGAAAAAATTTATAATTTATGAATCAAATGCCAACATGGTCCTCTATCTCCAACTCCTCATAAAACTACAATAAATTCATCAGTTGCGCAGAGAGTTACCTCTTCTGACCGCCAACTATTTGATCATCATAACTCATACAACTTTATTCCTTTCTAACTGAATCTCTTACAGTCCATGGCATCACCTTTGGTACACCAGCAAGGCACTGGTATTTTCTGAATAGGAAAGGTCGAGCTAGCATTACATTTATAGGAGATGAAACAAAAAAACGTAGGTACTTTCATCACAGTTTATTCTTTTATAAGAAATATTTTTTTCAATACTCTCTCAAGTAATGGTAACCAGATCAACTCAAATGCCCGAACTGAAAGAGCACAAGAAGAGATACTGAGCACTGTAATTATTGTCCAATGGTGGGCATAGTCAAGGAGTTTCGGTGGCATGGTAGAGGGAGCCCCCATAACCACACCTACACTGATGTTGGAACTGAAAATCATCATCCTTCTTATATGTCCAACACCCTCACTACCTGAATGCCATTGTTTTCGAAAGGCTTAATACCTTCAGACGCTCTCTTCTCTTCACCAACTTCAGGTCCAATTTCTCATGTCCATCATTATTGTCATCATAAAGAGGAGGAGGAATAATTTCCTTTGGAAATGGAAGTGTGAACGTCAGTTGAGATTGAAACTTAAACGCTACCTGCTCCGTGTCATCTACGAATTGAGATTCTAGACGGTCATGGTTGACTTTGTTACAATCTCAACGAACACCATGATTTCAATACAAACTTTCTAACATCATGGATATTTTTATTTTTAGAGAAATAGTAAGTAATGTTTTTCTTATCACAGCTAGAACCTTTAAATATAGGAAAACATTGAAATGAATACATTGAAATTGAGTGTCAGAATATATATATAAAATGAATACATTTAAGAATATATAAACATTCAATTTCAATGTATTCAATATATATTAGCTATAATTGAAATGAAATAAATATATATATATATATATATATATATATATATATATATATATAGATTGTAACTATAATAACTTATTTAGATGGAAAAAAAAAATTGTGATATTACTTAAAAAGTTGGTAGTTTAAATAAAAAGTTATTACTTTAAAATTATTAATCAATTAAATTATATTAAAATAAGAAATATAATCTATTTTAATTAATAATATAATTTTATGTTTTATTAAGATAGGAGCAACTAGGAATTTCAAATCAGGTCCAAGGCTCAGTCCTAGAGTAGTCCTTTGGGAGAGCTGTAAAAAGGGTGATTAACATGTTTATATCTTCATATGAACAATAAACTATGGTGATTGTATTTGTGGATAGAAATCCTACCAATAAAAATTTGTGTTGATAGAATTTGGTTATGTGAGAAAGTGTATATAACAATATTTTAAAGAGGTAAGTTATAATATAGATTAAAGGGTGAATGTTCTCATGTAGTATGAGATTGATGAGTGTTTTATTCCTAAGTTTTTATATTTGTTTTTGTAAAAAAGTTATTATTATGACTATCTCAATTTTATGGAGTGGTAGTTGTTGAAATTTAATTCATGTCACTTTAAATTCTGTACCCATCCCTTAGATTAGTTTTCTCATATATTGCACATTTTGAATTCTCAACCATCAAAATGCACATTTTCCTAGTAATTTCCATCTAACATGTAAAATTTGGCAATGCCTTTGATAATATGGGAGCCTTCTTGTGTCACAGATGGAATTTTAAGATAGAGTCTCACAACCTTCATTTCACCGTGATTTCACAAAGAGGCTATTAAAGTGTACTAAGGTCTACATGGTGGATAGGGATTAGCTTCACGTCCTTGATGACATCAACAAAATCATAATATTTTCTCTTTGAGTAAAATATAAATCCAATATTAAGGTGATGAATAATATCTCGAAACACGTGCTAATTTAGGGAAAAAACAAAGTACTATCATAGGAAGATTAATGAATGTCTAGATGCAAAAATAGTTGAAAAAGTAGTTGAAAGAGAGTTTCTAGATAAGGAAAAGTTGACACTCACAAATTTTGAATATAACATGAAATGAAAGGTATGAAAAAAGCAAAAATGTCATCAAATTTTCATTTCACAGGCAGAGGGGATTTGAAATTCTAGGACTGGTGATATTTCACAAAATAAACGAGAGAGGACTCTTGGTGGCTTTCATGAGGGGAGTTTTGATGTGTTGATTGCTACCGATGTAGCTGCATGTGGTCTTGATATTCTTAATGTGGATCTGGTTATTCATTATGAGCTCCCAACAACTTCAGAGAATTTTGTCCATAGATCAGGGCCAACAAGGTGCGTTGGTAGGATGGGAAATGTTATCCTTATCCATATCGACCAACATATTAGACACATTAAGATGATTGAAAATGATATAGCTTCCAAGTTTAAAGAGTTGTATCAGATGAAAGAGGAAATAGATGATAGGCTTGGTGGTTTCAATGATTCAGGAGGCAGTTGTTTTAGAAGTTATGGTGGTTCAGGAGGGAGATGTTTTGGAAGCTATGGTAGTTCAGGGGGGAGCCAGTTTGGAAGTTCCGGTGATTCAGGAGGGATTATTTTTGGAAGCTATGGGGGTTCAAGAGGCGGGCGATATGGTGGTTCAAGCTATGGTGGATCAGGAGGAGATTATCGGGGTTTAAGTTAAGGGAGATTAGGAGGCAGTTACAGTAGTGGATCAGGAAGTAGCTATGGTGGTGGGTCAGGAGGTGGATATGGTGGTCTTGGATCACGTCGTTTTAGTGATTATGGGGAGTCTTCTAGTTCTCAGACAGGTTCCAGTAGCAGGTTTGGATATTATGGGGGTTGCTCTTAGTACTAGATGAGACGTTAAAATATTTCAGGGAGTTAAGTAGCAAGGATGTAGGAATTTTGAAGTTGGTTTTAATTAGAAACGCAAATTCAAGTGGGAACAATCTATCTGAAATTGGAGTGTAGTACCCTGAGAGCCTTTATGCTTTAAGAGAAATATTTGTCTCAATCAGTTCCAACATATGAATAGAATTGATGGAATATGCCATCTGTGTAGCCACCAAGAAAGAGACAGTTTTGGTTCTACAGGAGATTAACTCTGTTTTTCTTAATGAGTAATATTAGTTTTGTATGTAATATGTCATTTGAAAATTTAAAAAAACCATTGTAATTGTCCCTAGCAAGAAGTTAGTAATCATAAGAATTTCTCTTATATTAATTCGTTTGTCCATACACTTGTTGTTTTTCCAAAAAAAAAATTGTGTGCATTTCCAAGGTTTGAATTCGTTTCACTCCTTAATGCTTCAAATTAACTCATACAATAATTATTTATTTAGGATCATGTTTCGGGTACTATGCTTTGAAGACATAAGAAAATCTATGCTAGAAGAGGAGAGGCATCCCGAAAAAGAAGGTAAATGATTGTATTTTAATAATAAAACCTAACTAATATTCTCAAATAAATTTCAAAAGCCTACCAATGAATCAATAGATTCAGGTGGCAGTCTAAAATATTTGCATATCCATAAAAACCTACCGACCATCAGAAAAATCAGATCTTGTTGGCTAGAACATGCTCACGGCTCTCCACAAAACTTGATGGAAACCAACTAACCTTTCCCTTGCATTCACCCTCAACCCAGCTTGTATGAGAGAAACACTATTGCAATAGGCAGATAAGATGAGCATAAAGTATCCACCACAGATGGTCTATTCCTTGAAATACAACAAACTATTAGAAAAATTAGATCTTGTTGGCAAAAACATGCTCTCGTCTCTCCACAAAACTTGATGGAAGCCAACCCACCTTTCTCTTCAATTCACCCTCAGCCCAGCCTATAGGAGAGAAACACTATTGAAACAAGTAGAGAAGATCAACATAAAGTATCCACCATAGACTTTATATTCCTTAAAATACAACAAACCATCAGAAAAATTAGATCTTGTTGGCTAGAACATGCTCACGTCTCTCCACAAAACTTGATGGAAACCAACCAACCTTTCCCTTGCCTTCACCCTCAACCCAACTTGTAGGAGAGAAACACTATTGCAATAGGTAGAGAAGATCAGCATAAAGTATCCACCACAGATTGTCTATTCCTTGAAATACAACCAACCATCAAAAAAATTGGATCTTGCTGGCTTGAACATGCTCACGTCTCTCTACAAAACCTGATGGAAACCACCCAACCTTTCCATTTCATTCACCCTCATCCCATCCTATAGGAGAGACCTGAAAAACAAAAACATAATCACTAACACTTAACAGTGTGGCTTGTGTACTTGGAAGAAATGATGGTAGTAAAAGTTTGCTTCACTTGAACTTTAGTGGGATACACCCTTGGGTCTAGAATGTTTGAGATGGAACAAGTGAAAAGAGGCCAATAGTGGCTAATTTACATCATTTTGAAGAATTCTATAAAGGTCAAAAAGTGAAAAGCGCCCAATAGCGGCTAATTTACAAGTGAAAAGCGGCCAATAGTGGATAATTTACATCATTTTGAAGAAGTATACAAAGGTCAACATAATTTTTTTCACATTTACAACTTCCCTCACATTTGTTGGTTCCTTAAGCTTGAGCACTTTCATAACAAAAACAGGAAAATTAAAGCAACAAAAATTTATTTTCCAAATACTTCCTTACAAAGAAAAGGAAAAATATTTAAATGGAAAAAGGAATGTGAGGATAGTTTTGAAAAATTGAAGCAACTATTGACTACAACTCCGGTATTAAGGGTAGTTGATCCTAATAAAGAGTTTGAAGTCTGCACAGATGTGTGCAAAGAAGGAGTTGGGGCGATTCTGTCACAAGAGGGTAAATTAGTTGCCTATGAATCATGAAAATTAAAGGAGCATGAGCAGCGGTACTCAGCTTATGATTTGGAGCTGACAACAGTAGTGCATGCACTCCGGGTATGGAGGCACTACTTGCTTGGAAAAGGATTTGTACTCAAAACTTATCATAGTAGTTTAACCAAATATTTTAAACAATTTGATCTCAATTCTCGCCAGGCAAGGTGGAATGCTTTCCTGAGCGAGTTTGACATTGATATGCAACATGTAAAGTGTAAGGAGAATAAATTAGCTGATGCGTTAAGTCGGAAATTTCATGGTGTTTATGAGTTGTACTATAATCAGGTTGAGTGCAAATTTTTGGAGAAAATAAAAGCAGAAGCTGAGAAGGATCCTGAATACCAGTTTATGTGGCAGCAAGCAGAGGAGTTCAAAAAGCAAGGAAAATCTGCTGACTACAAAATTAATAAAGATGGGTTGCTAGTTTTTAAAGAAAGGATTTTTGTTCCAAATCGAATGGAGTTAAAGGAACTGATTCTAAATGAGTATCACCGAAGTAACTACTCTGGACATCCTGGGTATCAGAAAATGCTAACAGTAATAAGGAAGAATTATTTCTGGCCAGGTATGAGGAGAGATATTGTGGAATATCTAAACAAATTTTTGGAATTCCAGCAAGTGAAAGTGGAGCACCGGCACCCACCCAGGCTGATGCAGCCTATTTGGTACCTGAATGGAAGTGGGAGGTGATATCTTTAGACTTTATCACTAGATTACCAAGGTAAAAGAAGCATAACGACTCTATAATGGTAGTGGTGGATCGATTAAGCAAATCAGAACACTTTATACTAGTACAGTCCACTTATAAGACGGTGCAAATAGCAGACATATTTCTGCGAGAGATATTTAGACTGCATGGTATTCCAAATACTGTCATATATGGCAGGGATGTGAATTTTACTTCAGCATTCTGGAAAACATTGTTCACGGGATTGGGGACTCAAATGAATTTTAGCACAGCCTGCTATCCGCAGATGGAGGGACAAACGGAGCGAGTAAATCAGATCCTTGAAGATATGTTATGTATGTATGTATGTAATGCAACAACCAACTAGGTGGGAGGAGTATTTACACATAATGGAGTTTTCATACAATAACGGATATCAGGAATCCCTTAAGATGAGTCTGTTCGAAGCCTTATACAGATGACAATGCAGAAATCATATTAATTGGAGTAGTCCAGAAACCAAGTTGATGCTTGGACCGGACATGTTAACTGAAATGGAAATAGAATTAGAGAAGATCCGAAAAAAATTGAAGGCAGCTCAGGATAGGAAAAAGGTGTATGCAAATAAGAAAAGGACATATCATGAGTTTGAGGTGGGGGACCATGTGTATGTAAGGAGTAATCCAAATAAAAGCACCTTAAGATGAGCCTCATGTGCCAAGTTGGCTCCCAGGTTTTGCGGGCCTTTCCAAATATTGGAAAGGGTAGGACATGTGGCTTATCGATTGGCCTTTCCCAATCATATCCAGGTGCACAACATATTTCATGTATCGTTATTGAAACGATACATTCACGATCCAAAGCACATAATTCATTGGTAGAGTATTCAGGTAGGATATGAATACTAGACTTGATTAGAAATGCTAAGATGTATGAGGAAACTAACTCAAGTTCATTGATTGTAGGTCAAGCCGGACGGCGAATTTCCAGTAGAACCACAATTTATAATTGACTACAGAAAAATCATGCTTCGGAAATGAGCCATCACCCAGGTTAAAGTGCAATGGAAGCACTTTGGCCCAGATGAGGCAACCTGGGAAGATGAAGGCTTTGTTAGGGAGGCATATCCAGAATTATTTGCTGGAGAAGAATGAGAACATCAAGGACGGTGTTCATTTCCAAGGGGGGAAGTTGTAACAGCTATTTTATTGCTAACTGATGATTACAAGATGTTGTTAAGACATTAAGACATTTGGTTATTTTTATTTTATTTTAAATACATTATGAGCATAAATTAATTTTGATTAAAACTAATTATGGAAGTGATTTCCATAAAAGAATAGCAAGACTGATGGTAAAAGTAATTCAAGAACTAAGAGTTAGTTGGACAGATTTAGTTCAAACAGTTACCCAACCTCTGAGGAAAAAGGTCTAATCCTAG
The DNA here is from genome assembly GCA_034641835.2 of Pinus albicaulis. Taxonomy (NCBI): domain Eukaryota; kingdom Viridiplantae; phylum Streptophyta; class Pinopsida; order Pinales; family Pinaceae; genus Pinus; species Pinus albicaulis. The sequence goes on along the minus strand of CM076575.1, from coordinate 659,937,082 downwards.
TGAGGTTTAGGGGTTATGTTCGGTAACTGAGGAAGAGAATTTGCAGAGAAGAATTCCTGAATTGGTGCTAACCAATGGAATACTTTGATGTTCTGAAATAAAATCTGGATCGGATGACTGGACCAGATTGTCCCGAGGTCTCTCCAGAGTTTTCTGTCAACTCGTAAGGCTTAGACTTGGAGCACGGGGGAGAGAAGAGGACATAATTTCCTCTCTTGAGGTAGGGAGGAATTACATCAGTCAGGAAATTTGCAGAAAAGATAAGTTGTTGTCATGATATGTTTCTTTTCAATACTTACGAATGAAAAATGATACCAGTTTAGGTGAATTTTCTTAAAATAAATGACAATACTCAGACCTGATATGTGTCAGGTTGTAAATGTTATTCTTCTTAGAATAATAAGTATACCAAAGGGTTTAGGATTTAAATCTCAGTCAATTATTGGGACAGAGAATCGTTAACTTGGAATCCTCAAGTACAGGCTCTGAGTTGGTCTTTCCCTGTGCTTAGGAGAAACACAGACAGAATGGTCCGGCCATCTTTAACTATGAGAACTATAGAAACAAATTAGTTTGTAAATGACTACAGAATTAAACAAAAATAGTCATGGATATAGACCAAAAAAATAAATATACAATATTTATTTCAAGAACCAGAACTGTATAGTGAAATAAATTATTTAGAATTCAAACTGGTATATTCTGTTATTTGTATGTAGGCAAACAGACTCAAAACAGACTTATAATATTTCTGAAGAAAATGTCAGAGAACGGTAACAACTAATTCTGATAAAAAATGAACCAGAGAAGTATCTTTCTTTAGAAAGAAGATAAGCTGAGTAGACAATTGATAATTACCCTATATAAGCAACAGTTACAGAATATCATCCATTTGATAGAGTAATACTTTAGAAAATTCCAACCATAGTCTTGGTAAATAAATATACATATATTTATAAATATTTAGGAAAGTACCGAATAGTATTGTTCCATCAAACCATGCTAAGATATGAGAATCGTAAAACCTAGATTCTTTACATTATAACCTCAAATATCAGCAAAATGTGAACTTTATATCTCAAAAATTAATTCTTTACATTTTAGAAGTTACTAAACTATTAACCAAGAAAGGTCCATAATCTCCTTCGAAATAAATGAAGAAAACCTAAGAAAGGGCAAGAACAGTCCATCACTGAACGCAAAACAAATATAGAATTTTATACATGCTTAACTATATATGGGTCCTTCTGGCAAGAGGATAAATAAATATAGCTATTACATAATGAGAATTCTGATATACCCATTAGGGTATTGACCAGAAGGAAACAAATTTAGTTTAAATTAAAGAGTTCTGATGCCACGAATCTCATATCAAGATGATAAGATTTCTTGTTGGCTCGACAGAATTCGATACCAAGAATTCTCATTGAAAAAGAGTACCTGTTGGGGGTCGGAGGAAGATGAGTTTTTGACCAACCATGATTCCTCTTTGTAAAGAAAAACGTTAACGCACAAAAACCCTTATAGAACTTACCTGCAAGAAAGAACAGGAAAAAAAATAAAGGGTTAAAAAACTTCTAGATCTTAGTTCTGGAGAAGTAATAAATTATTAACCCTTGAGACAAGAGAAATAGCGGTAGTTACCTTAGGTTAATTGTGCAGAAGACCTGAGGGGAAACCTGCATATAGCAACGAAAAATACTGAGGGTAAGTATTTAGAAAACAGTGATAACAATTTAGCAATCAATAAGTTCAACAACCAAAATAAGGGATGTATGGTTGGGGTAATCCACCTCAGAATTTACTGGGAATGGATCTATCGAAGCCTATAAACTCCTCGTGTCGATGCCGAAGGAAATTTTGACCTAGATAAAGACTGTCGAACTTATTAAAAACGTGAATAACTTACAAAGAAAGGAAAATATTTATTATTGTGTTACAAGGGCGTGAAGCAAGAAGCAATCCCAACAAAAGACTCCTATGTAGGGAAGTTAAACTTTTGGTAGAGACTATCATATAACCTGATAGGAAAGCAAGAAAAAAAAAACTACAATACCTGGCTTCTGTGGAGGAAAATCTTGGAGGAACGATCACAGAGGCAGAGAGCCTCTCCCGAGAAGAAAAGAGCGAAAATGAGCGGAACCGTTTGGAAATCGGTTACGAGGGACAAGGTCATACCATAAAACCCTAAAATCATAATCTTCGTTGGATCACTGGGAAATGGATCAAGGGAAGAGAGACCACCATATATCCACTACAACGTTTGACAACATGGAGGTATTGAATGACAACTGGAGTTAAACCCAAATCCCAACAGAATCATAGTGTGGACAGATAAGCTTCAAGTACACAGTTATTGCCTTGAGTACGAATATCATCAAATTTTAATTAAAAACTGACTAGACAGATTTACAATGAATTGTTCCAATAATTTAATCATAACATTATAATCAATGAATTTTTTATTTATATATAATATATATTGCCGAAATCCCGACTGCCATATTGTGGTACAAGATATAAAATTTATATTGAAGTACTATATGGTACATGGTAAGTTGTGATTGTAATAAATATTGGCAAACTAAATATATTGTGTAGATAGATGAGGATTTTAGTTTTGCAAACTAATTTTTTTTTTTATGGTGTATAGTAGTGAAGGTTACAAATGGTATTAGAGCAACGTTTGTACGTTGGGATCCTATGGGTCAACTAACATTTTAAGTTGTGTACTAATTGATGCACACAGAGAAAGAAAGAAGTTAACAGGATATTATGAGAAGCGTACCGACACAGCAACCACCTCTGAACACCGGGGAAACACAACCCCGACCGGAAATGAACCCAGAAATGTGGGTCATTAGGGAAATTTTGATGTCTAAAATGGGCCTCCTAAGGAAATAATAAAATAACAGCTAAACCAATAAAATATTATTTATGAATTTGCAATTCACTTTTTTCACCACAATCCATGTAACCATAGTTAAATTCAATTCAAAAGTTGTACCAAAATAAAATTATTAAAAAAATTGTATTGATGTGACTATAACTAAGAATGAGCTTTTCAAGAAAAAATAATTATCATTGAACAACTAATGCATTTGTCCTTTGTACTTAAATAAATTAAAATAAAATATAAATATAAATTTATAAATTCTTAATTATATTATATGCTATTAATTAAAATTTATATTATTTAAATTGTATAATAACATGTAATTAATATACTATATAAAAATAATATAATATAATATAATATACTATAATGAATGTATAGGGATATGCATTGTTTCTTTCAAGAAATGTGAAATGACAATAATATATTTTTATTCAAAAAGTGTGAAATGACATTTATTATGAGTACTGTACTTTGACTTTAAAAGTACTTAGTGCACTACCATGGTTAACCATGATTTTTTATCCACCATTGAGAATGTGGCAAGTAAGTACCTTTAACTCAAGCAATGCCACCTCAACCATTAGAGATGATGTCATCCCCTAAAATGTGATTGGTTCTCATAAAGTAAATTTTGGTTGTACATTTTCCTTAGGAGGCCCATTTTAGACCTCAAAATTCCCCTAATGGTAGCTGAGTGTAGATCAACACCAGCAAACTAGTAGACTGCTGGAAGATCAGCAGCCCCAAACCAGCATTCTACTAAATATAGTACAAAAGTTACTAGAGGAAATGGAGAGGGTGAGAAATGATAATGCACGTTTGATGCAAGAACACGAGCGAATTTTTAAAAGCCTCTCAGACAAACAGAATCAAGGAATTGAACAACCCAACGTTGATAGGGATTTTTTGCAAGAAGGAAATGAGCAGCAAGCAAGGGATCATGCCATTGATAGATTGGAAAGAAGTTCTTCTCAGTGGAGTAATAGAAATAAAAATCACAACAAAGTTGAGTCAGATAATGTATCCGATCAGAAAGAAGTTAAGAGACAGAAGGTAGAATTACAAGGAGAATTTCGAAAGATAAAACCATGTACATTTGATGGAGTTGAGGAGGAGGTAGCTGAGGCATGGCTGATAAACATGAACAAGTATTTTCAAGTGTATGAATACAGCAGAATCTTAAAGCTATATTAGCTATTTATGAGTTGAGGGAGAAAGCCACATTATGGTGGGAGGAAGTGAAAAATGTCTGCAGTTTAGATGATCATGACGTGACATGGGATTCGTTCCAGTAGTATTTTAAAGATAAATACTTAACTGAACACTTCTATGATGAGAAATCTAGGGATCTCCATGACTTAAATCTGGGACAAATGACTATGGATGAATACATCTCCAAGTTTACTTCCTTACTCCGTTACATTCCTTATTTAAAAGATGAGAAGGAAAAAGTACAATGGTTTCAGAGTAGTTTGTCGACTTATATGGAAGAAAAAATTGAGTTTTTGAATCCAAAAACTATGGATGACACAATCCGGAAGGAAAGAATGTGTTATCAGCAAGCTAAAGCGAAAGGAGATAAGGAAAAAGCTGGCAGACAAAGAAGGAACATAAAGGAAGTTATGGTTTCAAGAAAAATAGAACCAGTAATTTCAAAGGTGCTGCCAGAAGTTCAGTTAGAAAATAGTTTGGAAGGAATCATAAAATAATAAGATGGCCTACAAAAGATAAACCCACGTAAACTTCCAGCAAACCAGATCAAGCACAAAATCCGAAGCCACCTCTACAGTGCTGGGGGTGTGGGGAGGTGCACAGCTACAAAAACTGTTCACAGTGAGGAAGGAGTGAGGCAGTTACCAACTTACAAGAGACCTCAATAGTGGGAGATGTAGCTAGAAACATACCCAGAATTAATGCAGCCCTAGAAGGCCGGTAGGAAGACTACCAATCGATAATGATAGAGTTAGAAGGTAAATTACTATCTCAACCTGTTTCTGTTTTGGTAGACACAGGTGCAAGTTTAAGCTATGTAAGTCCAAAATTAGTAGAAAATTGTAAATTGCGGATTCAAAAATTCAGAAATCCATGGATGGTACAGTTAGCCACGGGAACAAAGAGGAAAGTTAGTGCCAAACTACTGAAACTGTGCACTAGAAATTAGTGAACAACAGCTAACTGTGGATCTGAATATATTACCTCTGGGTTCTTATGATGTGCTACTTGGTATGGATTGATTAGAGAAGCACTGGACGATGGTATATTGTAAATAAAAAGTTATATACTATAGAATGAAAGATGGATCTCGCAAAGAAATTCAAGGTATAAATAAACCTCTGCAGCTGCGTCCAATTATATGCCATTCAAGTGGGTTTTACTAACACCAAATAAAACGCTCCAATGATGGAAAATATTCCAATAGTGCAAGAGTTTAGGGATGTATTTCCAGAGGAAATACTAGGCTTACCACCCAGAAGAGACATTGATTTTACGATAGATTTGATACCTGGTGCATCACCTATTTTAAGGACACCATACCGAATGAGTGTACCTGAATTAACCGAATTGAAGATGCAATTGCGGGAATTATTGGATAAAGGGTACATCCAACCAAGTGTATCCCCTTAGGGAGCACCTGTGCTATTTGTGAAGAAGAAAGACGAAACCTTGCAAATGTGCATGGATTACTGCCAGCTTAATAAATTGACTATTAAAAATAGATATCCTCTTCCGTGAATTGATGATCTGTTTAACCAAGTGAAGGGAGAAACAGTATTTTCAAAGATAGATCTACGGTCAGGGTACCATCAGATCCGGATAAAGGACGAAGACATACATAAAACTGCTTTTCGTACAAGGTACGAACATTATGAGTTTGTAGTGCTACCTTTTGGACTGACGAATGCACCAACAACATTTATGAGGCTGATGCATGGTATATTTCACCCCTTTCTGAATAATTTTGTATTAATATTTATTGATGACATTTTGGTTTATTCCAAGAATGTGGAAGAACATAAATAGCACTTACAGATAGTGTTGGAAATGCTAAGGAAGCATCAGCTATATGCTAAGTTCAGTAAGTGTGATTTCTTAAAGGAAGAAATATAGTACCTTGGTCTCGTAATCTTTGTTGAGGGTATTGCAGTTGACCCAGAGAAAATAAGAATGATTATGGAATGGAAAGTACCCCAAAACATGGTAGACATCCGATATTTTATGGGGCTAGCCGGTTATTATCAGCGGATTATTGAAGGTTTTTCAAAATTTCTTTTCCAATTACTTCCTTACAAAGAAAAGGAAAAATATTTAAATGGACAAAGGAATGTCAGGACAATTTTGAAAAATTGAAGCAGCTATTGACTACAACTTTGGTATTAAGGGTAGTTGATCCTAATAAAGAGTTTGAAGTCTACACAGATGCGTGAAAAGAAGGAGTTGGGGTGATTCTGTCACAAGAGGGTAAAGTAGTTTCCTATGAATCATGAAAATTAAAGGAGCATGAGCAACGGTACTCAGCTTATGAATTGGAGCTGACAACAGTAGTGCATGAACTCCAGGTATGGAGGCAATACTTGCTTGGAAAAAGATTTGTACTCAAAACTGATCATAACAGTTTAACCAACTATTTTAAACAAGTTGATCTCAATTATCACTAGGCAAGGTGGAATGCCTTCCTGAGCGAGTTTGACATTGATATGCAAGATGTAAAGGGTAAGGAGAATAAATTAGTTGATGCATTAAGTAAAAAATTTCATGGTGTTTATGAGTTGTACTACAATCAAGTTGAGTGCAGATTTTTGGAGCAAATAAAAGCAAAAGCTAAGAAGGATCCTGAATACCAGTTTATGTGGCAACAAGCGGAGGAGTTCAAAAAGCAAGGAAAATCTCCTAACTACAAAATTAATAAATATGGATTGCTAGTTTTTAAAGAAAGGATTTTTGTTCCAAATCGAATGGAATTAAAGGAACTGATTCTAAATGAGTATCACCGAAGTAACTACTCTGGACATCCCGGGTATCAGAAAATGCTATTAGCAATAAGGAAGAATTATTTTTGGCCAGGTATGAGGAGAGATATTGTGGAATATATAAACAAATGTTTGGAATGCCAGCAAGTGAAAGTGGAGCATCGGCACCCAGCCGTGCTGATGCAGCCTATACCGGTACTTGAATGGAAGTGGGAGGTGATATCTTTAGACTTTATCACTAGATTACCAAGGTCAAAGAATCATAACGAATTTATAATGGTATTGGTGGATCAATTAAGCAAATTAGCACACTTTATACCAGTACAGTCCACTTATAAGATGGTGCAAATAACAGACATATTTATGCGCAATATCTCTAGACTGCATGGTATTCCAAAAACTGTCATATCTGACATGGATGTGAAGTTTACTTCAACATTCTAGAAAACGTTGTTCACAAGATTGGGAACTCAAATTAATTTTAGCATTTCCTACCATCCGCAAATGGACGGACAAATAGAGTGAGTAAATAAGATCATTGAAGATATTTTATGTATGTATGTAATGCAACAACCAACTAGGTGGGAGGAGTATTTACACCTAGTGGAGTTTTCATACAATAACGGATATCAGGAATCCCTTAAGATGAGTCTGTTAAAAGCCTTATACGGGCGACAGTGCAAAAATCCTATTAAATGGAGTGGTCCAGAAACCAAGTTGGTGCTTAGACTGGACATGCTGGTTGAAATGGAAATAGAAGTAAAGAAGATTCGACAAAATTTGAAGGCATCTCAGGATAGGCAAAAGGTGTATGCAGATAAGAAAAGGACATATCATTAGTTTGAGGTGGGGGACCATGTGTACGTAAGGATTAAGCCAAACTAAAACACCTTAAGATGGGCCTCATGTGCCAAGTTGGCTCCCAATTTTTGCGGGCCTTTCCAAATATTGGAAAGGGTAGGACCTGTGGCTTACCGATTGGCCTTGCCCAGTCATATATGGTTGCACAATGTATTTCATGTATCGTTATTGGAACGATACATTCATGATCCAAAGTACATAATTATTGGCAGAGTATTTAGGTAGGATATGATTACCAGACTTGATTATAAATGCTAATATGTATGATGGAACTAACTGTAATGTTCCAAAATTTTAGCCTCAAGGCTAAATGGAACATTAGAGTTAGCAGCCGCTCTAGTTGGTGAATAAATGGGTAGAAAAGCCCATAAGTCTCCTAAGGAGGATATAAACACTCCAAGTGTGAAAAGAGACACTCTTTCTAGATTAATAAAACACCTCCATATGTGAATAGGGATAAAATCAAGCTGCCAACACAGTTGTGGAGGAGGAGGAATCCAAGGAGGAATAACGCAGTTTTGGAGGGAGATGTATCTTTGGATAGAGATGACCTAATTGAGTGGGGCCAAGGGCAAGAAAACTCATATTTTATATAAGGAAGAGTATGGAAGAATTATTGATGATGTCTTAGATTATTTTTCATGTCTGCTTAGACTTTTGCTTCCTCTTGTTGTTTAGCAGAGTAGCAGTGTTGTTTAGCACAGGGTGTTCCCTAGCGGGAATCCCACCTATTTCCTTTGAGGAGCATTATTGGGAGAGTTTTCATTCATTATTCCACATCTGGTTTTCAGGCCAAGCTTTAGCCAACTTCATCAGCGCAGTTTTTCCATAGATTGTGCAGTGTTGCTGGGTGCAGCAGTGGAACGGATTTGAATCCCAGTTCCTGAGCTAGTTTCTCATTTGAGGAAGGTTTACTTCACTTGAGGGACCTGTTTGGAGAGCTCCAGGGATGATTTCAGATCCGTGGTATAATACCACACATTTTCCATACATTCCCAGCATTGTTCCATCTAGGGAATGCATTATTCTGGAGGCAGTGTTCAGTGCATGGTTTGGTGGCTCCATTGCAGTGTTTCCTTGTGATTGAGAGGTTCATCCTTTCATGGGAGGAATCCCTTGAGGGATCTACAACAGATCATACATATTTCATCCTTCTACACTAATTTAATTTAGTGTTGCAGTGGTTATTTAGTAAATTACTGAATATCCCATTTTGTATGCAGAGTGTTTGACAAGAAACCCTTGTCGGGTCATCTTGTATTTTGTATAAGGAGACTAGATCTCAGTTCTTCATGCATATTTGATTAATATATGAGTAGATCTATTTTTATCCTATTTTCTGAGTGTAAACCCTCTCTTAGACTGCGCATTCCCTTATGCAGCAACTTCGGTATTTTGCAGTCTTGGGGTTTTAACACATTTTTGCAATCCTAGGCGTGGGATATCTATTTAACCCACCTAGTTTGAATTTTTTCAGCTCTAATCTTGGATTTAGGTTGTATATTGATTAATTTATCGGATTCAAGGGTCCATTTCAGTGTTTTGTTGCAAATGTTGCTGGAAATGCATTTTTAGTGCATGATTCATGAGTTGTTCCAGATTTGGAATATTACACTAACTCAATTTTATTGATTGCAGGTCGAGCCGGACGGTGAATTTCTGGTAGAACCCCAGTTTATAATCAACCAAAGAGAAATCATGCTCCGGAAATGAACCGTCACCTAGGTTAAAGTGCAATGGAAGCACTTTGGCCCGGATGAGGCTACCTGGGAAGATGAAGGCTTTGTTCGGGAGGCATATCCAGAATTATTTGTTGGAGAAGAATGAGAAAACCGAGGACAGTGTTCATTTCCAGGGGGGAAGTTGTAACAGCTAGTTTATTACTAAATGATGATTACAAGATGTTGTTAAGACATTAAGACAATTTGGTTATTTTTATTTAATTTTAAATACATTATGAGCATAAATTAATTTTTATTAAAACTAATTATGGAAGTGATTTCCATAAAATAATAACAAGACTGATGGTAAAAGTAATTCAGGAACTGAGAGTTAGTTGGACAGATTCAGTTCAAATAGTTACCCAACCTCTGAGGATAAAGGTATAATCCCAGTGAGGTTTGGGGGTTCTGTTCGGTAACTAAGGAAGAGAATTTGCAGAGAAGAATTCATGAACTGGTGCTAACCAGTGGAATACTTTGATGTTCTAAAATAAAATCTAGATTAGATGACTAGACCGGATTGTCCCGAGGTCTCTCCAGAGTTTTCTGTCAACTCTTAAGGCTCAGACTTGGAGCACGGGGGAGAGAAGAGGACATGATTGCCTCTCTCGAGGTAGGGAGGAATTACATCAATCACAAAAATTTGTAGAACAGATAATTTAATGCCATTATATGTTTCTTTTCAATACTTATGAATGAAAAAAGATACCAGTTTAGGTGAATTTACTGAAAATAAATGACAGTACTCAGAACTGATATGTGTCAGGTTGTATATTTTATTCTTCTTAGAATATTAAGTAGACCAAAGGGTTTAGGATTTAATTCTGAATCAATTATTGAGACAGCGAACCGTTAACTTTGAATCCTCAAGTAGAGGCTCCAAGTTGGTCGTTCCCTATGCGTAGGAGAAACACGGACAGAATGGGTCAGCCATATTTAACTATGAGAACTATAGAAACAAATTAGTCTGTAAATGACTGCAAAATTAAACAAAAATAGCCATGGATATATACTGAAAAAAAAAATATACAATCTTTATTTCAAGAACCATAACTGTATAGTGAAATAAATTATTTAGAATTCAAACTGGTAGATTCTGCTATTTGTATGTAGGCAAATAGACTCAAAACAAACTTATAATATTTTTGAAGAAAATGTCAGAGAATGGTAACAACTAATTCTGATAAACAATGAACCAAAGAAGTATATTTCTTTAAAAAGAAGATAAGCTGAGTAGACAACTAATAATTACCCTATATAAGCAAAAATTACAAAATATCATCCATTCGATAGAGTAATACTTTAGAAAGTTCCAACCAGATTTTTGGTAAATAAATATACATATATTTATAAATATTTAGGAAAGTACCAAATAGTATTATTCCATCAAACCATGCTAAGATATGATAATCGTAAAACCTAGATTCTTTACATTATAACCTCAGATAGCGGCAAAATGTGAACTGTATATCTCAAAAATTAATTGTTTACATTTTAGAAGTTACTGAACTATTATCCAAGAAAGGTCCATAAACTCTTTTGAAATAAATGAATAAAACCTAAGAAAGGGCTCGAACAGTCCATCACCGAACATAAAACAAATACAAAATTTTATATATGCTTAACTATAAATGGGTCCTTTTGGAAAGAGGATAAATAAATACAGCTATTACATAATGAGAATTTTGATATACCCATTAGGGTATTGACCGGAAGGAAACAAATTTAGTTTAAATTAAAGAGTTTCGATGCTGAGAATCTCCTATCAAGACGATAATATTTCTTACAGGCTCGACATAATTTGATACCAAGAATTCTCGTTGCAAAATAGTGCATGTTGGGGGTCGGAGGAAGATGAGCGTTTGACCAACCATGATTCCTCTTTGTAAAGAAAAACGTTAATGCACCAAAACCCTTATAGAAATTACCTGCAGTAAAGAACGGGAAAATAAAATAAAGGGTTAAAAAACTGCTAGATCTTAGTTGAGGATAAGTAACAAATTATTAACCCTTGAGACAAGAGAAATAGTAGTAGTAGTTACCTTAGGTTAATGATGCAGAAGACCTGAGGGGGCAACCTGCATATAGCAACGAAAAATACTTAGGGTAAGTATTTAGAAAACAGTGATAACAATTTAGCAATCAATAATTTCAACAATCAGAATAAGGGATGTATGGTTGGGGTAAACCACCTCGGAATTTACTGGGAATAGCTCTGTTGAAGCCTGTAAACTCCTCTTGCAGAGGCCGAAGGCAATGCTGACCTAGATAAAGACTGTCGGACTTGTTAAAAACGTGAATAACTTACAAAGAAAAGAAAATCTTTATTATTCTGTTACAAGGTCGTGAAGCGAGAAGCAATCCCAACAAAATACTCTTATATAGGGAAGTTAAACTTGTGGCAGAGACTATCATATAACCTGATAGGAAAGCAAGAAAAAAAAAACCTATATTACCTGGCTTCTACGAAGGAAAATCCTGGAGGAACGGTCGTGGAGGTGGAGAGGCTCTCCCAAGAAGAAAAGAGTGAAAATGAGCAGAATGGTTTGGAAATCAGTTACGAGGGACAAGGTCATACCATAAAACCCTAAAATTGTAATCGCCATTGGATCATTGGGAAATGGATCAAGGGCAGAGAGACCACCATCTGTCCACTACAGTGTTTGACAGCACGGAGGTATTGAATGACAATTGGAGTTAAACCCAAATCCCAACAGAATCATCGTGTGGACAGATAAGCTTCAAGTACATAGTTATTTCCTTGAGTACGAATATCATCAAGTTTTAATTAAAAACTGACTAGACAGATTTACAATGAATTGTTCCAATAATTTAATCATAACATTATACTCAATGAAGTTTTGATTTATATATAGTATATATTGACGAAATCCTAAATGCCATATTGGTGCAAGATATAAAATTTATATTGAAGTAGTATATGCTACATGGTAAGTTGTGATTTTAATAAATATTGGCAAACTAAATATATTGTGTAGATAGATGAGGATTATAGTTTTGCAAAGTAAATTGTTTTTTTTATGGTGTATAGTAGTGAAGGTTACACATATTCATTTGGTCATTAATTGGTTGCAAACTATTAGTAGCTAGTTTACAGTATATTATAACACGACCAACATTTTGGTCATATTTATTTGGTCATTAATTGGTTTTCTTCGGTGATCATACGGTAATATATTTTGTTGTATATTTGGTCATAAATTGTGGCAATTAATGACCAAATCAATAAATAAATTTATGAATAAATATACTACTATAAAATAAAACTAAGACAACCAATTAATGACTAAGCTAAAAACGATTAAAAGTTGGTTGTGTTATAAGATACTGTAAATTAGCTACTACTGGTCATCGACTGATAAATGGTCATTTATGCAAATTTTAGTCCTTTTTTTAGTAATTAATTTTCCATTTTGTACTAGTGGGATGTGTACTATTTTTAGTTCATATCTCTAGTGATAAAGGTAAGGAGGCTGAGTATTTATATGTTTTGAGCAGGTATCTAGTTTTGCAATATGTAGATGTTTTAGATTTTCCACCACACAAGGAAGTAGACTTTTCCATTGAGTTGATGCCAGGGGCAGCTCCAAGATCAAAGGAACCTTATAGGATGAGTACACCAGAGTTGGTAGAGTTTAAATTTCAGTTGAAGGAAATGTTGGACAAAGGGTACATTAGACCAAGTGTATCACCATGGGGTGCACCAGTGTTTTTCGTGAAGAAGAAAGATGTAACTCTTAGACTATGCATTGACTACATGCAGTTGAAAAAATAAACCATAAAAAATAGGTACCCATTACCGAGGATTGATGACTTGTTCGATCAGCTAAAAGGAGTAGCAGTGTTCTCTAAGATCGACTTGATATTGGGCTATCGTCAGGTATGCATCAAAGAGAAGTACATCTAAAAGACCACATTTAGGACCAGGTGTGGGAATTATTAGTTTTTTTTAGTTCCATTCGGCTTGACTAATGCCCTAGCTACATTTATGTGTTTGATGAACAATGTGTTGTGTCCTTATTTGAACAAGTTTGTGATTTTGTTTATTGATGACATATTGGTATATTCTAAAAATGAGGAAGAGCATGGTGAGCATTTGGAATAAGTGTTGAGGTTGTTTAGAGAGCATCAGTTTTATGCTAAGCTTAGCAAATTCAGCTTCTTCCAGAATTAGGTACACTAATTTGGACATGTTGTCTCCAAGGAGGGCATTGTAGTAGATCCAAAAACGATAAGGGCCAACATGGAGTGGGTATCTCCTAAGAGTGTAGATGAGGTGAGATAATTCATGGGATTGGAAGGATATTATAGGAGGTTCATCATGAACTTCTCACAGATTTCTTATCTAATCACATCATTGCAGAGGAAAGGTAAGAAGTTTGATTGGACAGAATAATGTGAGGCCAATTTTGATCAACTTAAGCAGTTGTTGACACATGCTCCAGTGTTAAAGATCGTAGATCCAGATGAGGAGTTTGTAGTGTGTATAAATTCTTGCGGGAGAGGACTTGGTGGAGTCCTTATGCAGGATGGACAGGTGGTGTGCTATGAGTCGCGTAAACTAAATGAGCACGAGTAGAACTACCCGACGCATGATTTTGAGCTAGAAATGATCATTCATGCACTGAAGATGTGGAGGAAATATCTTCTTGGTAGGCGGTTTGTACTTATGAGTGATCACATCAGGTTGAGGTACTTATTTTACCAGCCGAATTTGAATTCCAAATAGGCTATATGGTTGCGAATGATTAGTGAGTTTGACTTTGAGATCAAGTACATCAAGGGAAAGGAAAACAAGGTCAGAGATGCTCTTAGCAGGAAGGTGTAGGTAAATCACCTAGCAACTATGAGCTCCTATGGGATAGACTTACAAGATAGGATCTTGCAGGCATTTCAGCTCGATGACAGGTATATGGAAATTGTGCACAGGTTGCAACAGAGTACGTGTGCAGGTGTTGGCATAGGTACATGTACAAGTGTTGTTACAGGCACAGGTATTGGTACAGGTACAGGTATATGTGGTAGTACATTTACATGTATTGGTGGAAGTACAAGTGCAGAACAGATATAGGTACTGGTACAATTACATGTACCAGTACAGGTGTAGGTATACAAGATTTGGACTACCATCTTACAGTGGATGTTTTGGTTAGATTTATAGACAAGATATATGTACCAGACAACATTGAGCTCAAGAAGGTGACCTTGAGGGAGTTTCATGAAAAACCATATTTAGGTCACCTAGGATACCATAAGACTTTGACTGCTGTGAAGAGATTCTATTATTGGCTGAACCTGGAGAAGGATGTGGTAGAGTTTGTAGCCAGATGTTTTGATTGTTAGATGGTTAAGGTAGAGTGTAAAAATATAGGTGGGCTGCTACAGCCAATTGTGATTCCAGAGTTGAATTGGGAGGTCATTTCCATGGACAACATCAGAGGTTTTCCGAGGACAATTAGACATCATGATTCCATCATGGTTTTGGTGGACAAATTGACCAAGGTTGCACATTTCATTCCAATGAAGAATGCATACTCAAATAGTGATGTAACATAGGTGTTTATCAGAGACATAGTCATATTGCATGGTGTTTTGAAGAATATTGTGTCCGACGGGGATGCAAAGTTCACTTCCAAGTTTTTGAAGGAGTTGTTTGCAGGTTTGCAGACTGAATTGGCCTTCAACACAACTTATAATCTGCAGACAGATGGACATACTGAGAGGGTCAACAATATATTGGAGGATATATTGAGGATATATGTGATGCATCAACAACACAAGTGGGAAGAGAACCTTCCACTGGTAGAGTTTTCCTACAATAATGGGTATCATAAGTCATTTAGGATGATTCCATTTGAGGAATTTTATGGGTGGAGTTTCAACACTCCCATTAGTTGGTGTGATCTAATTAATAAGGTATTGATTGGACTATATATGTTTGCAGAAATGGAAAATGAAATTCAAGTGATCAAGAAGAACTTGAAAGCAGCGCAGGATAGGTAGAAGAGTTATGCATATAGGAACAGGTTGTTCAAAGAGTTTCGGGTTGGGGATCAGGTGTACTTGTGTATCAAGCCCAAGAAGAGCTCCTTGCTAATTGGATTGTGTGCCAATATAGCACCAAGGTTTTGTGGACCCTTCAAGATAATTGAAATGATCAAACCGATGATCTATCTACTTGCACTTCCTTCCACAATGAAATTCCATGATGTTTTTCATATATCGTTTCTTACGAAATATGTTAAATATGTTGATCATGTTATTGACTAGTCTATATTGCAGGTGGAGAAAGAAGGAGAGTTCCAACCAGAACCATAATGCATTTTGCATAAAAATATTCCCATGCTCCGGAATCGAGCAATCAAGCAAGTTAAAGTGCAATGGAATCACTCGGGGCATGATGAAGCTACATGGGAGATGGCGGATCAGATGCAGGCCATGTATCCTTCCTTGTTTTCCGGTTGAGGAAAAGCAGTTTTGGTGTATATTAGTTTTTGTTTAGCATATGTTTTGGAGATGTTTAGGTAAATGTTTGATGTGATGGTTGGATGTATGTACATATGTATATTGATGTAAATACCACCGTAAGCTATGTTATAAAGATCTAATAAGCGGTATGGTGTCATGTCTATATTTGTCATGTTGTTATGATGTCATGTTGGTTTGCTTTTCAACATGGTGATCATTGTAAATACTGCATCGAGATATGTTATAAAGCCTCAAGGGAAGTATGTTTGATTTTCAGCAGTGAAACTGAGGTATATGTGTGATTTAACACCAAGGACAGTGTCCCCCAAGGGGGAGGGTTCTGTAACAACCCTGGTGAAAATTCCATGTGATAAATTTAAATAATGTAAATTAGGAGAACCCTCTATGAAAATAATGTAAATTAGGAGAAAAGGGAGGTAAAAGGTCACAAGTTGCATGTGAGGAGAAAAATGAAGGAAAAATAATGGAAAATGAAGAAAATAGAGGCCGCTTCCATAAAAAGGCTTCTAAGGATCATTTGGTACCTTTTGTCAGTGCATTTTTGGAGCTCTCTCATTGTTCTCTCTCTTTGTCTCTCTCATAATCTTGGATACTTAGAGTTTTCTTGGATAACTCTTGGAGGGTGTGGATACTTCGCGATTTGGAGCTATAAGGCAAATAAAGAACATGAAAGTGCAAGTGGACATTCGGATCAGTAGCTACAACATGATTTGATTGTAGGTATTAAGTTGCATGTATGTTTTCCTCACTAGTTTTGGCACATGCATGGGTATGCATGTGGGTTTTCCTAGCCTTGCCATTTCCTCGACAACCATGGTATTGTGGGTTTATTTATATTGATAGTTTTTTGGTTGATTCTCATGATTTCCTTAGTTGTGGGTTGAGTTATTAGTTCCTAGAAGCCTTGGTTGGAAAAATGCTCTGGAAGCCCAAAGAACAACTGTGGGTTGAGTTACTAGTCTTGGAAACCTTGGTTGGACAAACACTCTAGAAGCCCTAGGTGGTTTGAGTTACTAGTCCTGGAAGCCTTGGTTGTACAAACGCTTTAGAATCCCTGTAACAGTTCAGGTTGAGTTACTAGTCTAGGAAGCCCTGGTTGGAATAAACACTTAGCTAGAGCCTTGAAATAGCTTGGATAGAGATCAATCTCTGATGGTTAGCGATGTCTGGCCATGAGGTGAAATAAATGGTTTTGGGGTTAAAACGTTTGGTATTTGGAGTCCTATTTTTGTGTTGACTGATGTGTTTGATAAAGTACCACATTCATGCTTGGAATATGGTACGGGGGTGATTGGATGAAGTGAGACTTGGCTTAGCCAATCTATGGTTGGGTGGAATGTGGAAGTCCCATATTCGGTTGGGTTCTCATTTAGTAATGAAGAACTAATTCCCATGGTATTCGATATGCAAATGTGTTGGTTATTTTATGGATTTATTTGTTGTTATATCCATTCTATTTACTCTCTTATTATGTTTGTTATAAGCATGTATTTGATCAGTGATGATGTATGGATATATCTATGTTTTTACCGATAAATGAATGCACAATGTTTCTATGGTCAAATAGACTTTATTATAGCTTATGATGTAGGGGAGTAATGCTTCTTAGTCATTCTCATATTTATAGGAGACCCTCATGTTTAAATCTGTTTTTTATGCCTGTAGATCTAATGTTTGTGACATGTTTGATGAAATGTTTTTCATAGATGGGTGGGGTCGGATGAGTTCTTGATGATGTGATTTCTTTCATACATTTTTTTTAATGTTATTTATCCTCTCTTGAAGTTACAAGAAGTTATGGCCATTGACCTAGGTTGAGGGGCTGAAAATGTGGCATGAATCCCAGAGTTGCAGGCATAGTATGTACCTTTTGGGGCCCTTACCATGACCTTGATAAGGAAATCCCGTGACTAAGGGTATATAACCATTCCCTTGCCCTTACATGCCCGCGACTAAGCCACCAATGGGTTAAAAATAATCTCTCCCATAGGGAACAAGGCCCTGGAAGGTTGCATTACCTCCCGAGGATGTCAATGATGCAGTGTAAGGTATGTTTGTCATGTTTTCGTCGGTTCCACTTAAATTAATCTAGGATATTGAATCTCATATTAGTAGCCTCTTGTCACATATTTACCCCAGTTTTCCGATTACTTGGGTAGATGTGGGAAGAGGGTGTTACATTCTAATCCTTGATTCTTCATAGACTCCTTCAGTCTAATTGGAATTTCTTCAGCCGAATTCTCCTTATCGAATTCCTCTTCACTATCTTCCCTTTGATCTAATTTAAAAGTTTGGAAAACATGTGTTTTCCTCTCTCTTTCCAATTTCCACTTGCTTCCAATCCTTGATAAAATTCCTTCAAAAATAGTAAGATAAAATTTAGAAATTGAAAATGTAACCAATCAATTATACCTCTTATTTTACTCTTCATTTTACTAACTTGAAGAGTTTCAACTCGAACTCCTTCATGTCCTTCTTCCATACAATCCTCATGAAACATTATCAAATCTTCCTAACTGGTGATATTTCTTTGAGACTGTACATCTTAAAAATCATTTACCTCTTGTTGTTCTACATAAGCATAAATCTTCTCTTCTTATGTTTCTACTTCTTTCATAACTCCCTTCACTTGTTCAGCTTCATTGTATTAGGTACCTGCAACTACGTCACACTCACACAAATGATTAATTCCTAAGATATGAGACTCTTTTGTCTCTAGAGATGCCTCCAGCATCCTTCCCTCATGTTTATTTGGTCACATCATGAATCCATCTCCATCATCATCCTCTTCCCCAAGTATTGGTCCTTGTTCTGGTTCACAAATGTGAACTCTCACCTCATACTCAGTTTCCCTGAGTTAATTCCTCCACTTAGCACACAACCTATGTTTTACCATCACCTGTAACATATGCCATTTTACCTTTCTCTTCCTCGATATCCAACCATATTTTTGGCTATCCTCGCCTTCCTATAATAGCTTCATTTGTACATTCAATTGTACTCTTATCTCTACAAGTTCTCTATTAGACTCTTTAACATTCAACCTTTTGTGTCTTACCTTTCATATTTTGTTGAGACTATCTATAGTAATTTTCTTTCTCTCTTTATGAGTTTTCCTTTGACTACTATGAGTTGCATTCAAACCTCTTTAACAAGCCTTCTCCATTAACCTGTTAACCCATACCTCACCAAGCTTTTCTCCTTCACTCAATATTTTGGTATCTTTATGGTTCTCTGCTCCGAAACCCTCTTGATCACCTATTTCTCCTCTGGCTGTTGCACACACTTATCTCACCTATTATGATAACTTCCAATGTTCTCTTTACTTTTAGTCTCCAACTGGATTTTTCTTACAAAATTTCTTGTTGCAGAATTCTTCATTCACAATCCTTCACTTGAGAGCTTCACTTGATCTCTTTCTCTTATGTCACATATCTCTTGCTGCAACCCTCTACCACAATACATTTTCTTTCTGTTTTTACCAACTACAACTGTTGTTCTTCAATTAGTTGAAAATAAAAGACCAAATACCCGTCGTTCAATATTTTCGAACATCCACTTCTACAATCTCTTAGTCCTTCTTGCTAGCTGAATTTTTTTTGTTTGTAAGATCAATTGTCATCCTATTTCAATTAAAATGAAGCCATTGATCCACACCACTTGCTCCATTTAATAACAAGACTTATTTTTGGCTTCCTATGTAATCCATTCTCTCCAATGCAAACTAAAAATCACCTTTCACAATCTTCATACAAGTACAGTACTACAACCTTCCTCTATTGAACTTTTCTGCACCCTCTGTAAGATTCAATTGATTAGATTGTCCCTAATCTGATACCACTAATTATATAGGCCGATAGAGAGACCTATAGTCTCTATCTCAAACCCATAATACGGTAACATCAATATAGAGTTAGTCACCTATAACTTCTTTTGTTTGAAGCAAGTCTAACATATGTGGTCGCTTATGATATGTTAATAACAATGAGAAACATATAATACTCATAGGAGAAGCTTACATGAAAATCCCAACAATCAATGGAGAAAGATAATGTCCAATTAACAAAAATAATAATTCAATTGGTATAAGGTTACCCATTACAATATAGTCCAAATTCCATGAGTAATACAATTTGATTTATGTGACTGTGCTCATTAAAAGGTTCATTCAATTGGTATGAGGTTACCCATTACATTAGAGTCCAAATTCCATGAGTAGTACAATTTGTATTATGTGAATGTTCTCATAAGAGGTTCAACATAAGTACTGACATTTTCCAAGCTACTTCTCATAAGTACTATGTCAACACTTGCATTGGTTGTCCACATCGACAACCAAAATTTTTGGAGAATCACTAATGTCATTACCTATCATCACAATTGTCATCTCAAATTTATTTTGAACCAAAAACATGATGAAATAAGTTATCTTCATACGAAGCTTAATACTATTACAAAATGAAATGTTTAGAACTCAATACAAATTTCTAACCATTTTAAATGGTCATACCAAAAGTACACATGACAAGGAAAAAAGTAGAGGGAGGAACAAATTCTTGGTTGAGAGCCAAAAATTCACATGACAAGGAAAAAAATAGAGGGTGGAACAAATGCTTGGTTGAGAGGCTTAGGGGTGAAAATCAACTGAAATGTAATTACGCCTAACTCTTTCATTGTAATTACCTCTAACTCTTTCATTTTCTCACTAGAGCATTTCTTCCATGACATGTCAATTCCGCAATATTTTAAACTCTAATTGATTTCAAAAGGGGCATTTGCATCGGGCTTATTCGAGTTTGACATACAAATATTCCTACCAACTCTCCATTAGTACAAATAAATTCCACAATATTTAGAACATTTCTTCCATGACAATGTCAATTCCACAATATTTTAAACTCTAATTGACTTATGCATTAATATATATTTCATGTTGACCCTATTATACAGTGCGGTAATGACTTGGACTGAAAAGGATGCGCTTTAAGGCTCAACTGATAAGGAGAGGGACATAGTCACCCTATTTCTTGAATAGGTATAACAATGAATAATAGTGCATAAAAATGAATAACAGCGTGAGAAAAATTGTTGTAACAATATTAGAAACCAATGTTAGTGACTAGTCTTATTATCATTGGAAACCACTCAATCACCAGAAGATCAATGTGGTGCTCATTCACCATCCTGGGATACAAATATCTGAGGTATGTATCGTTAAAATGGATAAACATATGAACAATATTATTGCTTGAATATGTGTATAACAGTGAATAATAACAATGAAGAATAGCAGTGATGAATAACAGTGATGAACAACAGTGAACAGTGGTGAATAATAGTGAATAATAGTGCGCGAAAAATTGTTCTAACAATGTTAGAAACCAATGTTTTTACTCTATGGTAGGAAACATTATAGGTTTCATCTTGAATAAAATTGGATATACTTATAGTTAATAAACTTCCCTCTTCAACAATCTCACCTTACAAAAAATTAAATCAACACAAAAACACAAAAAAACTAGGAGAGTGGTCCAACTTGGCAAAAGAAGGACAATTACAGAGAAGTTTGTACATAATATACAAGTCTATTACAGAGAAGTATGTACATGTTATGGTTCTAACACCTTAATTACATAATATACAGGTAAAATTCAGAAAATTTTGTACAGGTTATGGTTATAACACCTTAATACAATATAGTAACATCATGCCTAAGCTTGTAGTACTCTATGGTAGCAAATATTAGAGGTTTCATCCTTAATAAAATTGGATAAACTTATAGTTAATAAACTTCCCTCTCCCTAATTCACTAAGATTGCATTTACAATCGTAAACCAAAAGAGACTTAAAAGCATAAATAAGATACCTAATCTACCCTTACATAAAAAGGAAATGACATGTAAATATACAAGAATATGTGGTAAAAAATAGCCTTATTTTTTCCACTATCACTCCCCCCTCAAATCAATCATATAGTCATAAAGTGCTACAACCAAAGCTAGCCATAAATCCATCCATGAAGTTATACAACCATAAATAAAGTTCTATAGTTGGAGCCTTTTTCCCCTGTGGTTCTCAAATTCAGATCGAAATTACCTTCTACTAGATTGAATTCTGCATAATCAACAAACACAACAGAAAGAATCGATACTGAACCAGACAATGGCAAGCATAAATGATCAAATATTTATAGGGTGGAAAGCGGATTTTTGAGCGGATTTTTGAGATGATTAGTGAGTAGAGATAGCCTAACACTTACTTGGTCTTCTAAAGACCAAAGGCTGAGGATATATATTGATAGGTTAGCTAATCAAAAATGGTTCTAGATCTCAGTACTTTATATCCCCTTTGTAATGATTGTGAATAATATGTAATATAAGGGATATGTTAAGTTGAACACTACAGACTCGTAGTTGAGTATCTGTTCGTTGACTAATTCCATTGCATGTAAGTAATGCCTTTGCATCACTAATTACATCAATAATTGCATCATGTAACTAATAAAATTGATTTGGTAAAGAAAAATGTAGAATTAAGGTTTCTTTACTTAATTCTAACCCCTGAGCACATATAAAATATCTTGAAGAGACGGGTGAAAAAAGGGGCAAGCATCAATTTATGTAATCTCAAAGACAGAAAAACTTACACAAAATTAAATCAACACAAACATAAAAAGAGATAGGTGAAAAAATAAGAAATCATCAAGTTATGTAATCTCAAAGACAAAGAACCTTACACAAAATCAAATAACCAGAAACAGAAAAAAAAAAAAAAAACTAGGATAGTAGTCCAACCTAAAAAAATAAGGACAAGCATGTTAGGCCGACGTCAAGGAAGCCGAGCCAAGTTGCAAAAAAACGCAGAGCTGAGGACGAGTAGAAGAGGATGCAGAGCTAATACAAGGATGAAGTCACCGAGACAAGTTGTAGACGAAAACGGAGGGTTGAGCACGAGAAAATATGTCTGCAAAATCACTGCACAATTAAAACCAAAATTAAATCAACACAAACAAACAAACAAAAAATCCTCTAAAATAGTCTTACCTTACCTCTCCAACAGCTGCAAGGAGTAGAAGAGGACGTAGAGCAGAGCCGAGGACGAAGAGGTTGAGACAAGTTGCAGATGGAAACGCAGGGTCGAGCATGATCAGAGAGGCCTGCAAAACACACATAGTTAGAGAACAAAAATTAATTCAACAGAAACAAAACAAAAACAAAAATTACATGTCTTACCTTACCTCTCCAATAGTGGCGATGAGCAGAAGAGGATGCAGATTTGAGCCAAGGACGAAAACGCGGGGCCGAGCACCTTCCAACAGTCTCACCTTACCTCTCCAATGGTTGCAACAGTCACATAATGGTTAGAAAACTAATGAAAATATTATCAGGCTCTGATGGTCTCTATATTTATAAGAAAAAGTTCAACCGAACTTTGTTTAAAAGTTCGATTGAACTAATAGTCCGGCCAAACTTATAGTTCGGACGAAATTGTATTTCCCATTTTCCTATCTTTGACTGAGAATCTGGTTAGCGACGTCGTCAATGTTAACAGAAGAATAAGTTCGACAAATAGCAAACATAGTTCAGCTGAATTAATTTCAAAATTTCGGCCGAACTGTTGGGAGAGAGAAATTTTCAGAAGTGTTTCTCAAGAAAGTGTAACCCAGCTTCGCATTTTTACCCTGCTGTAAGCATGTTACTGCAACTTTAATCAATTCCTCATCTAAGGACATAGGGCCCCCTCCTTAGTCAAGTATTATCTGTATTTTAGTGAGGATAGTTCATAGTTTCATTTGAAATTTAGTTAATCGAATTACTTACTATGTTTCTTAATTATTTATATAGCAACTCATTTTATTTCCTAATTGATGATTTTGTTGCAGCCTGTTAGGCTATTCACTTAGCCTTCTAATGTTGTGTGTTTTGATAAAATTAAGTAGTGATTCCTTATGTTTTCCAAATTATATAACATCAACCTTGATTCAACCTGTTGAGTTAAATATCACATACCACAATTGTTGATTTTGTAGTATTTTATCAAATTGTGAGCATTTCAGTTACAGAATTTAGAAGTAAGTAGTTATATTGATCAAGTCACCTATGTGTTTACTTTCCAGAAGAGTCATTTAATTTTCTCTTTATGTGATTACTTTACAACAAAGAGTGATTTCCATTTTTGCGAGTGTTGTAGTTAGTCTTTCAATTCTAGCAAGTATGGAGTTTGATATTTCAATTCATGCAAGTGTGAGGTGTGACATTTCAACTCTTGCAAGTGTGGTTCAATGACTTGTGAAAGAAAATCCATATTCAACTATATCATACTTAATTATTACTTCAATATCATTGGCACATAATAGATTGTATTAGCATATTTGGTGCATGACAATTTTCAAGTTCCGTACGAACATTGGATTAACAATTAAATGTAAAAATTATTAGTTATATACTAAGTAATTAGGAGGTAATCTAAAGGCACATAATTTTTGGAGTTGTTTCTAGGGAACTGTCAATAATAAAATACATATTTTGTTTCTTGATTTCATTTAATTAGTATATTCATCTTTAGAAGCTTGGTGTGGTATGTTTCACTCAAGTTTTTTTTAATCCAATTTGTTTTAGAAAGTATGCCTTTTTAATTCCCAGGCACATGATTAGAGATCAACAAGATATATTTGTTGTATCCACTAAAAATCTCTACAAGAATAATAATGCATGACAATCACAAGAGGAGAAAGGGAACACTTAGCCTCACTTATTGACTCCTACAACTAGCGCTCTTGAAAAAAGGAAGCATGAATCTTCCGCTTAGGATATCAAGACCGTGTAAGCCTCAACCCCTACTCCTACAAATGTTTTGTTTCTTGAAGGATATCTAAAAGAGAAACTTCATTTTGGAGAATTGTTTCTTACTTGAATCTCCCAAGGAACCTTCATAGGACAAGAAAAATTTTGACGATAAGATGGGACATGGAATCCCTATTAAGGAAAAGACATCTACCTCTGGATTTCCCATTCAAGAGTGAGATGAGGAAACAAAAATGCAGAACAATCCATGTTCAACCTTGCCCAATTTTCATGAATTATCCAAAGAATATCTAGATTGTTAATTTTCCAAGTGTCAGCTTCAAATTTAATCTCTCATGTGGTTTTTTTCCCCTCATAAATTAGTTTAACCAACGAATGATTTTTTTAGCAGTAAATGAAATCTAAAAAGTACAAATAGAAAATTCTATGGCACTATAGCTTAGCAAATAACAACAAAAAATTATTTCAGAAAATTAACTAGAAAAATATTCCACCTCTCATCATTAATTTCTCATAGAAATCATGGGCTCCGTAACCAAGTAAGATGACCCTCATAATCTATAAGGAAATTCTAACAAAAAATGCGATAAATTCTTCTAGCAAAATTAGCAACCCACGAAAAAATGTTAGTTGTTTCACTTGTGTGGGTCCTTGCTAATTTATTTAGCTAAATAAAATTTTCTTGTTGTCTTTCTCCTTCTTTGTAAGCGCATGTGAATCTCCAATAATAAATCTTCACTATTACTCTTGCAATTTTTTCAGAAAAAAATATCTTTTTGAATTTTTCTTGCGCTTGTGTTATGTCCTCATCCTCTCCCTTAGGCTCAATTTATAATTCTCCATTGGACAATTCCCTAATATATAATGTGATTGAGGGATAGGATTAAATCATAGTTTTCTTTGATCAAAGAAGGAGAATATATCTAATTCGCTTAAACATTTATTTATTTATCCTTAGAATTTGTTTTCCCAAAATCAACATTAATTAGATAATTCATCAGTGTATTTTTTCTGAAGTTAAAAATTAGGAAGAAGATCAAATTAGTCACTCCATTCGAAAAACCACCTAGAGAGGAATTTACTTCCACATGTTAATACACCAAGCTTATGTGAAATACCTTTTGATGCTACATAATTCAATACTCCCTCCTAAAAATTTTCCCTTCACTAGGGGCTTGATGAGAATATCTACTACCTGCTCCCTTGTGGAAATGTATTGCAATCTCACATCACCTTTATGGACCCTGTCTCTGATGAAGTGGTACCTAATATCTATATGCTTGGACCTATCATGAAACACTAGATTCTCTAAATCTTTATACAACATTGGATATCATAATGGAATTGTAGGTCCCATCTCAAGACCAAACAAATATGAGATCATTTTGTGAATCAATATGGTCTCATAAGTTGTCAAAATTACTGCCATATACTCGAATTATGTTGGGATAAGTGCCATTAAGTGTTTCTTCCCACTGAAACATGAGATCATAGCTAGCCCCAAGCTAAAATGGCATCTAGATGTACTCTTCCTATCCACTACACTCTCGGCTCAGTTTGAATCTATATATCCCTACAACTGCACTCCACCAACTCTGATATATCTTAGTCCATAGTCCATTGTATCATGGATATACCTCAACACACGCTTCGTTACCACCCAATGATCCCTCCTCAACTCCACCATAAATTGTTTGGGCATTCATTACAAATCATATATCTAGTCTAGTATTAACCTTCTACATCAATGACTCAATAACTTTTTTTTTTTCAATGTGGGATCCACCAACTCACTCTCAGAAGCATTAAAATTCCTCAATTTGGTAATAATGGGTGTATACATCATCTTTCAATCCTTTATATTGATTCTCTTTAGGATCTCAACTTCATACTTTCCCTGCCCTAGGAAAATATCTCTTGGATACCACCACAACTCCTATCTCAAAAAGTAGTGCATCAACCCAATATCCTTCATCTTGAAATCTGAAGCAATTTCATCCTTGAACATCCTTATGAGCTTCTATGATCCTTTCAAAAAAATCTAGTCAACATATAGTACCAAGATAAGCAGTCACCATCAAAAAGTACATAATATAAGTTGGATTCCGCCTCACTCTTGGTGAAGCCCAATCCAAGTAGGTACCCATCAATCCTAAAGTACTATGTGTGAGGTGCCTAGATAAGTTTGTATAAGGCCTTCTTAAATATGCATACATGGGATTCCCTTCCATGTACCTCAAACACCTAAGGATTCTTAATATACACCTTTTCCTCAGTTACCCCATTGAGGAAGGCAGTGTTCACATCCATATGATGAATCCTCCAACACATATATGATGCAATAGATATAATTTCCCTAATGGATGAATACTATTTTATGGGTGTAAATGTATCCTCGTAATCTACTCCCTCCCTTTGGGAGAACCCTCTCCCCACAAAACTTGTTTTGTGCTTTTCAATACTACCATTTGTTGCATTCTTGATCTTGGAGATCCATCAAGAAGTAACCATTGACTTCCCTTAAGGCCTCAGTACTATCTCCCACACTTTTTTCCCATAATGGAACTATATTATTCCACCATGGAGTCCCTCCAAACATGCTAGTTTTTTTCTTGCTTAAATGTAGAAGGCTCAAACTCAATGATGTTAATCATTAAAGTCATATAACTGGAAAATCTGGTTAGTGGTCTACTCTCATTGAAAGTGATGCTAGGAACCTCCACATGCTCCTCAAAATCTCTCTATGTCTACTCAACCCATCTTGGGCTCCTCCTAATAGTGCTCGAAGAAACCTTTCATTTCTCCCGATCATAATACTATGTCCTTATTGGCACATTCTCTCAAATAGCTACCCACAAAGCAAGCCTTTCTCTTTGCATTATTTAAAAATAATAATGTCTTTATTATAAATACTCAATATGCACTTTTGTAATAAAGTGGTTTCCTTTTAAAAAAAATATTGATTAATATAGTGACTCAATCATAAATTCCACCTATCTTTTCATTTGCAATCACACTTTAAAAATACTCCATACAATAAAAGATCATTGTACTGCCAATTTTAAAATGTCCCCTTTAGATTTACATCGTGTATTTGCATTTTTAAGTTATTGTATGGCATACTTTGAGTTTACATTGGGGTAAATAAGTTTTTTGGGTTAATTCAGAAGAGTTTATGGTTTTTTTCAATAATCCATATTCACTTTTGATTAAATATGTCAAACTAATATAATATAGTTCATTATAGGAAATGGTTTGTGAATATAGAGTTTGAATGTAGAATTCTATTAATATATTTGTTTATAAATAATTTATAATATTGGATGAAATAATGGTGTAATTAAGATTTATCTAATTGATGAAAGCTCGAAAACAATTTTATTAATCTTTTAACTATGATCTTGATTCATGTTATTGGGACATTTCTCACTCTCAACAGCTTCTTTAAACTTTATTTTGGAATAATGTTTGATTTTGACTAAGACATTGGTATCCTTAATAAATATTTGATACTTATTAATAGAAGCCCAAAATGGAATCCTTTCTAAACTCATTTACCACCTCTTTGATATCTTTTTCCAATCATCATACCATCTCATAACCCATTTTATTCATAAATGATGATTTTTTTTTATCAAGATACAATGTTTCTTTGATTATGTCAATTTTAGTATTCATTCTTAAGTATTAAGGAAAGAAAATGCCTTTCATTTTAACCATGAGAATTAATGAGAAATACTTTAGGAAGACTCATATAGGTACCCATGATGGAGAAAACAAAGGATTTGAAGAAGTTTAGTTGTTGCAACACCCTAGATTGCATTGTTGCAACAACTCAAGAACGTCATTGCTGCAACACCTCCAACATGTTATTGTTGCAACACATCCAAAGTAATGATGTTGCAACATGACTAAGTATTGATGTTGCGACATAACCGAGTACCGATGTTACAACATGTTGAGGTATCATTGCTTCAAACCGTCTAACTATTGATTCTAGAAAATATCAGTACACCAACCATGGAAGTGATCACTACAACTCCTTACCTACTACAACTCCATGGACAACTCTAGTAGCACAAGTTAAGTCAACTATTGGATACACAATTGTAGCTTCTAGTTTCCAAAAAAATATATCAACCATTTGACGAAACAACAAGGGTAGTTGTTTGTCCAACATGGAGAGATTGACCACAACGACTTTGTCCCAACATCCTCCTTCTTGCAGT
This sequence comes from Pinus albicaulis, assembly GCA_034641835.2. Classification (NCBI taxonomy): domain Eukaryota; kingdom Viridiplantae; phylum Streptophyta; class Pinopsida; order Pinales; family Pinaceae; genus Pinus; species Pinus albicaulis. The sequence goes on along the minus strand of CM076575.1, from coordinate 659,908,090 downwards.
GGGTATGTGAATCATTAGACGTTTGATTTTTCTGTCTTTTGGCTATGTTGTTTCAAAATTTAAGAGATGTTGAATTTTGTAGCTATGGTCAGTCTCCATAATGTTCATTTGTACTTGTGATAATAAAATATAAATTATATTTGATAAAATAAAAAATATTTGAAGCACATTCTTCATGCTTGCAAGAAAAAGAAAAATACTTATTTTTATATTTGAAAGAAATTTCTATGAGATATGTTCTTCATGACCTTATCAAGAGTGGGGAAATGAAAATTTAAAATTATATTCTAGACCCCACAAGATGCCCAAGTCGGCCTCCCAATGATGAATTCGGCCTCGCCCAAGAGGCACATATTCGACCTCTTCCAAGATGTATATATAGAGATCACTTGATCTCCACCCAAAGGAAATTTTTATAGTACCTTATCAAGTATATTTCTGATCTAGTATAGCGAAGGAGGATGAATAAGGAGAAGACGAAGTTCAAGAAGAAGAAGAAGCCAAGTTCAAGAAGAATTCTCCTCACGTGTGCATTCTTCTGCTTCCCTCGCATGTGTGATATTAAAGGTCTAAAATTCATGCGGTAAATTTTGATCATGAGTCCAAAATTCTGAAATAAAGGAGAGGCCAAATTTGGCCCTAGTGTAGGCTTGTAGAGAGTTTGTGAAGAAACTCCTTGAAGTGATTTGGTGAAGTTTGACTTGGCATCTTGAGGCATCTTGTAGTTGTCATCTTACTTGTTAATTTTACTTTGATGTATCTCTTGTTGCATTGATTCTCTAAAGAAAAGGTTGGCTTGTTTTTTCCCCTTAGTGGGTTTTTCAAGGGTAAAATATTGTTGCCTCTTATGCATTATGATCTCTATTGTCTCTATGGTTGAATTTTTGAATTTTTAATTGCTTAATGATACATTGAAAGTGCAAAATAATCATGTACATCATCATAAGTAATTATCAAGTTTCAGAAATAAGTGCTTGTATAATTTTCACTAAAAAACTAAACAGGAGAAAAATATGTGAATCAAAATATTCTCATGGTTTTCCCTTGATTTAATGATCAATTTGTGAAATTAAAGCATTGTATAAATATCTTGCTCTAATCAATCCAAGGTGGAAAGGAAGAAATAATTAAGTGAAGAAAATACTGTTGTAATTTTTATTGTTTTTAATTAAAAAGCTTGTTGGTTCCTATTTCATTTCATGTGCGTGCAATGTGTTGACCTTACATTTGCAAAAAATTGTTTTCCTGCTAATCCCTCAAAAGTGAGCTTATATATATTTTTCTTTAATGTTCTATGAACGATTTTCTATGTGTTCTATTTTTTGAAATTTAAAAAAAAATGATTTTGTTTTAAAATATATTTTATTAAATTTTATCCTCAAATATATTATCCAAATTAATTTTAAATATATTTTTTAATTATAAAATTAATATTTTTTTCAAATTTCTATTATGTAACCAATTCACTCAAAACTTTTCTAAATTATTCTTCTTTAAAATTTGTATTATGTAACCACTTCACTCCTTTAAACTTTTTTTTGTTAGAAATACCTAATAGATAAACAATTTCAATTATTCTTAAAATTTTATGTTATATCATTTTATTATATAAATTGAGTTCAAGTTTATTTTTATAACTTATTATTGTTGTTTAGTGTGAGGGTTATATGTTGTTTTCTGAAGTTGATCTGTGTCTATATTAAAATTAAAATTAAATATTTTCTAAAATAAAATAAAATATTTTTAAATAGAAAAGTTGAGTTGGCTAAAAAAATAAATAAATGAATATACATGTTTAGTTAGCTTTAATTAAAAAATAATAAAACATTCAAAATTCCAATCTCATTATGGCTACTTGATTTGTTGTTGATATTACAATTTAATATGATAAAAAAAATCTCAATCATAAATAAATATTTAATGTCCACCCTGGACTTAATATAATTGCATATCAATTTAAAGTATCAACTTGAAGTAATTAGAAGTATATGAATAAAATATTTAAACTTTATACTATATAAAACATTCAAGATTAAAGGAAAAAAAAAATAATTAATTAAAAAATAAAATAAAAAATATCATGTACTTCCAAACTAGGATTGCTTTATAAAGCAAAATTAATGTAAGGGTTACGGTATCTTGATGTTGTAACGGTTCAGATATGGTAATGAAATCTTGGGAAGTAAACGGAGTCCACATGTCGCTCATGATTGTACATTGTGGCCCTCTTGTGCTCTCAAGTGGTCAAAGAGGAAGTAAACAAAGTCCACATGTGGCTCATTACTGTACACTTTGGCCCTCTTGTGTTCTCAGTGTGATTGAACTATCACACTGTTGCTCATCAGGTGGATAAAATCGAACCATAGTAACAATTGTTATGATTCAAAAGTTGTTGTTACTTTTATTTATGTATTCACATTACAACCATGAATGTACGATTGGAAAACATAATTAGCAAATAGTTTTGAATCAGGCAGAAAAATATATTGAAGGAGTTACTAGCCAGCATGTGTCATAGATGGCTAAAGAGTTTCAAGGCAGTGACAATGATGCTTTGAATCTTAGAATAGCTTATTCACCTAGAATGGAAGAGTATGTTGAAGCAATGATTGTGCTAGAGTTTTGTAAATCTGGAAAGATTTTGACTCTTGTAGATATTAATAACAGACTCACAAAACTTAGTGATCCATCTACTAGCCCTTTTAAAATAAACCTTGCATATTATCTTCTTGGGTTTGCAAATTTGATTGGAGAACTCACGAGGTTAGCCATCAGTTAGATAATTGATGGAGAAGTAGAGGTGGCTAACAGTACCATATGCAATTTTGTATGAGATATTTATAAGGATCTTAGTAGCGTTGCTCCTATAATGGATGATAGTTATGAAATGAACAAGAAGATGCAAACAATGCTTCAAAGTTTAGAAAAAGTTGAAAATGCTTGTTATGTTGTTTGAATTAGGGGATCATAATACACAATTGATGCTCAGGGTGAGTAGTATAGATACACATTGGCACTATATGAAAAAGGATAGAATTAGCATTACTCTACTGTAATGACTAGATGGAAGCTTGGACCTTGTTAAGATACAAGAATTTCTACATCTTTGTTTCTTTGAATCTTACAATTTTTGGAGGTTTCTTTAAATTAGTAAATGTTTAGTTTATTAATTTGGTCAAGAATGTAAATGAATGCAATTATGCTCTTATAGTTAAGCCAGTTTCTAAAAATTTTATGGGTATAATTGTTTCCATTCATCTAGAATTTGGATTTAATGTATGATATACTGCTTTGCTGGTTTGGAAATGAATTTTTGATTTTTAAATTAAATTAATTAACAAAAAAACCTTATCCATTGATAAACATTTGTAGGAGTGAATAAATATATTTTGAGGCAAGGTGACCACACCCAAATCCATAAGTAAAAAAAAACAGAAACATGGTTATTTTACTACCTCCTTATAATATGCTTTACTAGATGGTTAACTATAGAATGGTAATAACATCAAAAGACCTTGTAAAATTAATCTTTGTGATCTGTAAAGTAAATATTATTCTAAAGTGGATAGTTAGATAAAAATAAATTATTGGGTATATTACAATAATGTTTGATTATCAATATATTATCTTACATAATATTTTATTAGTTATTTATTTTCTATTCAAATGTTAATATTTTGTTTAGTCCATGTGATAAAGGTGTTAACATAAATTTACTTCTATCCTTTCCTTATGTCTTGTTTATCTCTATTTTTTCTTGTTTATGGTATTGTAAATATTTACAAATATGCGTGGACGGAACTAAGGAAATAAACTACCTCAGTATTGTCCATAATTCTACTAAGATATTTATAATTAATTGGTTTCAATGAATACTTCCAATAAATTTGACCAACAATCATATTATTGACCTTCAATGCTTCATCAAAGTATTTGGATATGAAACATTCTTATTTCAAAATAAAATCTATTGATGCATGTGGACATGAAACATTGTCATTTCAATATGGTTTTGGTAGTAATGATGAAAATTAAGGGTCTCAAAAAGAAGATAAAGAATAAATGTTTAAAAAATATATGCATAATTTTTAGATATATCTAAGATATTTAAGTATCTTTTATGGAAATATATTTAATGTCTTAAATTGATATTGTATTGACATGTTTATATTTACCTAAGTCATGCATTTTTAGTAATGTTATCATGCATATGCATTTTTTTAAATTAACATGTCCACCTTAAGTACATCATGAGTATCTACACATTTATGTTAAGTTTACATAAGTAATTTTGATTTTTCATATAGATATACTTATGTGTATATTTTAAATAAACATGTGCACGCTATTACTTATGTAATCTAACTACATAAGTTATCATGTTAGTTTCATTTTTTAATGCATTTAGGTGACACCGCACCTTAAATGTTATGTTCTATTTCACTTCTTACCTTCATCTAAATTGATATAGCCCTTAAAATCCTATAAATATGAAATGTGTGTTAAAAAAAATAAAAAAATGAATTCATTACTTAATATATTGAATTTATGTAAAATCATGTAATAATAATAATTTCTCTAAAAAAGGGTCATGAGCCATTTTTCAACGTCACATTGTGACAAAGGTTTTCTCAATATGAAAACCAATCATGGTCAAGCATAGTCCAACATCACAATGTGACAAAAATTGTGTCAATATGAAAATCAACGACAGTCAACTATGGTCAACAATGTTTATTTTAGGGTTTATAATATTTATCTTAAGATTTATATACCTTGGGTTTATAATATTATTCCCTTGGGCTTATAATCCCTTGGGTTTTTAGTTTAAATCCATTGGGTTTAGAATACCTTGGGGTTTTAGAATTAATCCCTTAGGTTTATAATATCAATCCCCTGGGTTTATCAATCTAAGGGTCCATATTCCTAGGGTATAATATTATTCATAAGGTTTGTAATATTAATCCTAGGGTTTGTTATAAATCCCTTGGGTTTATAATCATGGTAAACCATGGTCAACCATGGTCCAATGTCACACTGTGACATATATTGCCTCAATATGTAAATTAACCATGGTCAACCATGGTCAAATGTCGCATTGTGACAAATTTTCTCTCAATGTGAAAATAAACCATGGTAAAACATGGTCAACCATGCTTATTTTAGGGTTTATAGTATTTATCTTAGGATTTATATACCTAGGGTTTATAATATTAATCCCTTGGGTTTAATATCACTCCCTTTGCTTTTTAGTATTGATCGTTTGGGTTTTTAGTATTAATCCCTTTGGTTTATCATATTAATCTATTGGGTTTATTAATCTAAGGGTTCATTTTTCTAGGGTGTAATATTATTCGTATGTGGTATAATATAAATCCTTGGGTTTAATAAATATCCCTTGGTTTTATAATCATGGTCAACCATGGTCTAATGTCACATTGTGACAAATATTTTCTTAATATGAAAATCAGCCATGGTCCAATGTCGCAATGTGACAAATATTGTCTCTATATGAAAATCAATCATGCTCAACCATGATCAACCATAGTCCAATGTCACTTTGTGACAAAGATTGTCTTAATATGAAAATGAACCATGGCCAACCATGTTTATTTTAGGGTTTATAACATTTATCTTAGCGTTTATATACCTTTCCCCTATAATATTAATCCCTTGGGTTTATAATACCTTGGGGTTTTAAAATGAATCCCTTAGCTTTATTAATCTAAGGGTTCATATTCCTAGGGTATAATATTATTCATAGGGTTTATAATATTAATCATAGGGTTTAATATAAATCCCTTAGGTTTATAATCATGGTTAATGATGGTCCACTGTCACATTGTGTCAAACATTGTCTCAATAAGAAAATAAACCATGGTCAATGATGTTCCAACATTGCATTGTGGCAAAGATTGTCTCAGTATGAAAATCAAATATGGTAAACCGTGGTCTACATTGTTTATTTTAGGGTTTATAATATTTCTCTTAGGGTTTTTATACCTTGAGTTTATAATATTTATCCATTGGGTTTAATATTATTCCCTTGGGTTTATAATCCTTTGGGTTTATTATTCTCTTGGGTTTATAATATCAATCCCTTGGGTTTATTAATCTAAGGGTTCATATTCCTAGGGTATAATATTATTTATAGGGTTTATAATATTAATCTTTGGGTTTAATATAAATCCATTGGGTTTATAATCATGCTCAACCATGGTCCAACATCACATTGTGACAAAAGTTTTCTCAATAAAAAAATCAACCGATGTCACAGTGTGACAAGGATTCTCTCAATATGAAAATCAACCATGGTCACCCATCTTCCAATGTCACATTATGATTGTGAAAACGTCCATTTCGTCTATAAGTTTGACTATGCCATTATTATTATTATTATTTATTTATTTAGTTATATTTATAGCTATTTATTTAATTAATATAAATATTGTTTTATCATTTAATTATTATTATTATTTGTATCAACCATATTAGTAATGTAGTTGTGTATGTGATTGATATATGCCTTTGGCATATATCAACCACATTTATCAATGTTAATGTGGTTGTGCTAATAATAATTAGTAGTCAAAGGAATAGAAGCAAGAAAACTATTTGTTAATTAAATCACAAAAAACTTGAATATCTATTATTTATATAAATAACATATAATCATGATAGAAACACTTTAGTAATATTGAAATGTATGTTTAAGCCGGATTTGATAACTAACACCTCAGTCATGTTGAATACACCTATAAGTATGATTTGGTTATCAAGAATATTGCGTTAAAAAAATTGTATTATTTGGTATTTTACATCTTCACTTTAACATATATATTTTGTTTTTACATTTGTAAAAGGTATATAATTGATGAAAAATAATATTATTGAAAAAAGCAAATGTATTTATAATAATTTACATAAATCTTAATCATTTCACTTCTTAATTTCTCGTTTTTATATATTAAAAATCATTTTCTTATTGAAATGTAAGTTGTCTTGAAAATACCTATTAATGTAAAATATTTATACAACTACCTACATAAATCAAATATTATTGTTTCGTAAATTTTTTTTTCTTTGGTAAGTTTGGTAGCATTTTTCATTTTTCTTTTTTTTTCACTTTTTTTTTTTTAACTTTATCTTTAGCAACATGTCCAAATACATCACCCCTATCGAAAAAAGAAATTGAACCTATGACTAGTGCTATAAAAACTCACCTCATCACCATTTAACTAAAACCCCATAAACATTTCATAAATAAATTTATTCACCAAAAAAAAACATTTTCTACTCTCACAAATAATGTCTGCGCATCAATGTAGGGGAAGTCACGAGAGTCACATAATACACCTTGTGATAATGAAAGCAACCAATTGACTTTGGGAACAATTTCACTTTGTAGGGAGATTAATATATTTTACAACGTAAAATTCATGGTTTTAAGTTGACAATTTTGTTTATAGAAATTTTAACATGTATTATTATTCTATGTAAGTGATAAAATTTATTTTTATTAAATTATTAATAAAGTAAATATTAATTATATATTTAATAAAAATATTTATATTATAAAAATATTTGTTTAAAGGAAGTATTTTTAATGCGATTTTTTGAAGTATTTTTTTGGATATTTTTGGTCTGATTTTTCTAAAACACTGTAAGAATTTATTGAAATCACAAGCTTATGGGTAACTTCTGCACAATTAAAGTGCTCTAGAATTTTTCAGAGTGTTGAATCCATATATAGAGTCAAAAAAAACCAGTGTAAATAACACAAATCAAAATTTCATCTTAAAATTTTCCTAAGAAACTTCCAAACATATGAAAAAAAACCCTAAAAAATATTTAAAATTATAAATAAAAACCAAAAATAAAACTAAACTATAAATAAGCAGATTCTCCTGGTAGTTATTTGAAAAAACCAAAAGCAAACATGACTATTGTCAATGGGACTTGCTTTTTCTTCTGTACCGTTGTTCGTTAGGTTAACCAACCCGCTCTACATTAACATAGCCATGCATCTTTTAAAATCCATTATTGTGGCGTTTATTATAGCCAGCAGCTGGCCTATTAGCTCAGTTGGTTAGAGCGTCGTGCTAATAACGCGAAGGTCGCAGGTTCGAGACCTGCATTGGCCACCTTCTAATTCTTGACTAAGATAAAAGAGATTTGCTGTTGTTCATGATTACATAATGTAGTTATTTTAGAAATCAGGTTTTATATTATTCCTTTGCATTTAAATCAAAATTACTTTAATACAATTTATTTTACAAGTGTATTTATTTTAGAAATCAGTTTTTATATTATTCCTTTGCATTTAAATCAAAATTACTTTAATACAAGTAGTTTTACAAGTGTATTTATTTTAGAAATCAGTTTTTATATTATTCCTTTGCATTTAAATCAAAATTACTTTAATACAAGTAGTTTTACAAGTGTATTTATTTTAGAAATCAGTTTTTATATTATTCCTTTGCATTTAAATCAAAATTACTTTAATACAAGTAGTTTTACAAGTGTATTTATTTTAGAAATCAGTTTTTATATTATTCCTTTGCATTTAAATCAAAATTACTTTAATACAAGTAGTTTTACAAGTGTATTTATTTTAGAAATCAGTTTTTATATTATTCCTTTGCATTTAAATCAAAATTACTTTAATACAAGTAATTTTACAAGTGTATTTATTATTAGAAATCAGTTTTTATATTATTCCTTTGCATTTAAATCAAAATTACTGTAATACAAGTAATTTTACAAGTGTATTTATTTTAGAAATCAGTTTTTATATTATTCCTTCGCATTTAAATCAAAATTACTTTAATACAAGTAATTTTACCAGTGTATTTATTTTAGAAATCAATTTCTATATTATTCCTTTGCATTTAATAAAAATTACTTTAATACAAGTAATTTTACCAGTGTAATGTTAGTAATTTTACAAGTGTAGTTTTACACGATATGATGGCACAACTACATGGCCCAAATCAAATAAACATGATTTTAATACCTTACTCTTATATATGTCATCATTCCTAAGATATACTTAACAACATTTTATGGAACATTCCTAAGATATACTTAACAACATTTTATGGAACATAATCTTGTCAACTCAATAAAGTAATGTATATGCAATACATTTTAGACTACTACCATCAAGGTTAATAGTGTGATATTTTAGATATATGATATTTTAAATTGATTTTAGAAAAGTAATTTTTTAATTGATGTTTTTCAAGAACATTGTTAAGTTATTTATTTATTTATTAAGCGAATATTGTTAGGTAAATTTGACTCAAATGTTAATGTTTTTGGTCATGTTATTTAGGGTATTCATGGGATTCATGTAATGAAGTTTTTAAAAGCCTTGGAAGACTTCATTGTAATGGTAACAGAGATGTGGGTTGTGAAGGCTCATTGGCTGACTTTGCTAGGGTTTTGGCCAAAGAAACAAATGTAATTTCGTTAGGCTGGGTTTTTCCCCTGAGTTGAGGTTTTCCTAGGGTAAATATTGTGTTTAATGTTTTAGGTGTGTTGCTAGAATAATTAACTCATGATACATATTTTTTCTCTCGCAATCAAATTTCTACAATTATGACATTGATATTTTCTCGAAGATGTCAACAAAAAAACATCTAGTAGATTCAAGTGCTCCTCCCTAATTAATCAATTATGCTCACTATGGATACAAAATATAATAAGTAGCAATTGCACCACATGTTGCAAAGGGAATGTCGTAAGGCGGGAGCATAGGAAAGAGTGGGAGAGTTGATGGGAGTGAAAATTTTATGGAATTTTATTTATTCATTAGTGTTTTTGAGAGATATTTTGAAATGTAAATTTTGCATAATCGACTTATATCATTAATTGTAATTCACATACTCAAAATTTAAACTATTCAAGGTAAAAATGAGTTACTAAGGGAAAATAATTCTTTAAAAGTATTTACAATAATAATATAATAATAACAAATTATTTGAAAAAAAAAATGAATTAAATTAATTATAATTGTAAAGTTATTTTTCAAAATATTATTTTCCGATATTTTATAAACAAATTTAAAATACAAAACAAAGGGGCACAAGAATCAAATGAAGCCCAATATCCATGGAAAGTTGATCATTCTAGTGATTTATTGAAATCTACATGTAGAAGATAAATTTCGTAACACCCCCCCGTCACCCCCCCACCCGCCTTTTCATTGAAGTTGTATGTTGAATTTTAACGTAAAGTCATGGCCATACAATATCCACGTTATGTTGAAACTCTTTGTAGGATGGAATGTTGAGGATTCATGTTTGTTTGTTTAATATAGAGTACAAATCAACAAAACCTGGACACCATATAAGTAGACAATAGTTGTAAGTCTATGTAATGTGCAATTCTTAGATCACTTTATGCATTCAATCCTTTTCCACTGCGTAAATTTAGAAAATATAAGTTTATAATTGAAACTAAGACGAATATGAGATAATTGCATAATGTATAATTAGATCAGAAAAATTATTCGAACAATTTGCATACATTCATAAAATGTAATTTTAGTCTTGAAATTAAAAATAATATGAGATATTGGCAGTCAATGGTAATTAGTAAAAGTATATCTGACCAAAATTGTACCTTAATCAACAATATACTAAAGGTGTATAAGAACGACATGGAGTAGTGAAATAATTAAATATTCGTAACTAAAAAATTTCATAAATGCCGCATAGTAAGCCTTACGAAGAAATATATTACACACAATTATGTCACATCTAAACTTTGCAAACATAATCCGAAGTACAAAGGAGATGCCCTTGTTGCATTTGCTAGTGTTAAATTTGCAAGAAGGGAATGGATACAATAGTGCCATCAATCTTGGACACTGGAAAGTAGGAATTATATCGTAAACTAATAGAGTTGACAACTTATGGAACTCTTTGAAGAGTTGAACAAACAATAACCGACCTGCAAAAGAAATATTTACTTCAAAATATGTAGATGAATTATAATAATTAAAAATATGGAAGTTAACTGTAAAAAATGACCATAATTAGTTCACAAGAAAAACGTGTTATAATGAAATGACAGAGTTTTTGAAAATGAACTTCCTTGGTCATGATAATTTGAATAATTATAGTTATAAAAGCAAGGGGAATGATGACATATTGAAAACCATTGAAGATTTATATGTTGTTGAAGATGAAAGTTTCTAGATTGCCAGTCAACTCGAATTATTTGCATTTAGTCACTTTCATGTATGTGAATTATATGTTTGACAAAATATTTGATTTTATGTAATAATTGTAAAGTTTTTTGGAGGCGGTATAACGATGTAAAACCCTCCTCCCATATTTACCCAAGAGAACCAGTCCACTAGGGTAAACATGTGATGAAATGCTACTATGGTGTGATTCAACTCCCCATGTACAGTTAAGGAAGTGGAACCATTAAAACTAAAATAATCTGAACTTCCACACATGCTACAGGACCTTCAAGAGCCAACCAACCATTCCGGGTGACTAACCCCTGAGGAAACTTGACATTTTACTGATCTCGACCCTCAGCCACTCCCATGACAAGTCATGCATGCGACTGAGGCCTTCCAATTTCTCCCATAGCAAGGCATGCCAATGACTAGGGACTTTTTCAAGCAATTCTGAGCCAACAACCCTGGATTCAGAGCCAATTTTTCAGGGCTTGGCCTCAGGGCACTACCCAGAACTTCATGAAAACTTCATAAGTGATAAATAACATTCAATCAAGGTTACTAATGAAAAATTTTCATCAAGGACTTGACTGGACCCCTATATCCATGATTGGAATTTCGTCAAACATGTCACAAATATGTAATCTACAAGTCATCATAACATATATGAGCACATGGGTCTCATACTTATCTGATATTCATAAAGAGGCATTGATGCGTTATCACAATAGTTTCATTATCATATATTAGGTCATATATTCATTTTTCATTCAATTTCTAATAAAAACACTATGATAGATATACATCAAGTATGTCATAAAAAATACTCATAACCAGAGTATAACCAACAGAAATAACAAGGATACGACAACCATAAAAACCACATATGATCCAGTACACTTACACATGAAATTCCAAGGAGAAGGAGATCTTATTAATGAATGCATAAGCCAATCAAGTTTGGGACTTCCACGAACCACCCGACCATAGATTGGTTGAACCAAATATTTTTTTCATGCAATCACCCTGGTGCAATATTCCAAGCATGAATGTGGTACTTACAACAAAATTAACCAGGGCTTCCCGAGGCCAAACCACCTCAACCCTCATCAATAAAACTGATATTTAATGCAATCCGCAATGGACCAATAGGCCTTAAACAAGCATGGATGCCTCCATATCTCTCCACCTAAACTGTGAGGAATTTTTACGTCTCAACCTCTCGAATTTACCATGTATTCTGCCATTATCGGTCAAGGGATTCCTAGGCCTACAAGGTCTCCACTCTCTAGGATTTACTGTGTATCCTACCATTAATTGCATAATCTGGATTATCCACAGTATCATAAAACAATGTTCGACGTTTCGAATCCCAACATGGATCCATCTTCAGGACAAGAAATGAATGAAGAATGAAAGAAGGTCGCAAGAGGTCAAGGTATAAATATTGAAGGCTAATGATGATGAGAGGAGCCGACAACAAATTAATTCTAATTCTAATATAATAGCCCTAATTTAAAATTCTTATTTATTATATTAATTTCATAATTGGTTAAAAAAAAATTAATTTTTTTTAAATTAATGTCTAAATATTTTATAAATAAACCTTGAGAGTAACTAAAATTGTTAAATTATTACCTAAATTTTTTTACCTAAAATAGTGTAATCAAATTATTAATCTAAGAGATACCTATGTTTATTTAATTCTTAAAATAATAATAATAATAATATAACTAATTAAATATATGTTAATAAATGAATGCTAATAATTAATCATTATTAATTCTACTAATGAATTTTATTAAATATATTATCTTAATTAAATCCTAATATTTTTTTATTAATTAAATCGTAATAAATTTTAATTTTAAATTATTTATTTATTAATTAAATCTTAATAAATTATTAATTTCAAAACTTTTTTTATTTTATAAATAAATTTGATTTGAATTTTTATTATAATTAGCTTCCATTTACTGATAATAATTAATAATTAATTAATTTTTATTAATAGAATATAAATTAATTAATAAAAATAATTATTACAAGTGAGTGGAATAATGAGAGTTTTGTATTGACATGACACTAAACTTGTTTACTAATAAGGAAAAGAAGCAAATCTACAAAATTATACCTGGGATGAGGACGAACCTAAGGAGCAAATTTGTCTAATTAGAGGTTGCCAACTGTCATTAATCTTGTATCCTCCGTCCCTGTTGATGTTATGCGGGTGTTTAATAATCTCCAGCGCTTCTCTAATCTTTCGTCTATGATAGTGTTCCTCCCTTGCAATGATTTTAGCATCCTCAAGATGTAAGTGATGTTTTGTTTTCGAGGAGTGATCAACCAGAGCCGAGGTTTGAAATTTCTCATGTTTAATATCGGCACCATGTTCTTTAATTAGTTATATTATATTATTTTATTTTTTGTTTTTTTGTTTTTTTTATTTTTTTTAGAATTAAATAAACATAGGTATCCCTTAGATTAATAATTTGATTACAATATTTTAGGTAATAATTTAACAATTTTAGTTACTCTCAAGGTTTATTTATAACAAATTTAGACATTAATTTAAAAAATTAAGTTTAAATTTTTTTTAACCAATTATGAAATTAATATAATAAATAAGAACTTTAAATTAGGGTTATTATATTAGAATTAAAATTAATTTAGTAGCACTTGAGGAATTAAAAAATTCAAATAATATAGATAATTTAAATAAAAATTCTAAATATTTATTAAAAGTTTTTAAATATTTATTATTTAAATTAAATTAAAATAAAAAACTTAATTTTTTTAACAAATATATAATAAAATTTATTTTAAATAAATTAACATAATCTATTGACGGCTCCTCTTGACCTTGACCTCTTGCGACCTTCTTTCATTCTTCATTCATTTCTCATCCTGAAGATGGATCCTCATTGGGATTTGAAACGTAAACCATTGTTTTATGATACTGTGGATAATCCGGATTTTGTAATTAACGACAACCACAGAAGTTTTAGAACCATAATTATCCTGTCATTACTGGTCAAGCGATTCATAGGCCCAATTAAGGGTATTCACCATTGAGATTTACCGTGTATCCTAACATTCACCGATTAAGGATCCCTAGGCTCAATCGAGGTGTTCACATCTAGGATTACAGTGTATCCCATCCCGAGATTCCTAGGCCTTGTGAATAATATTGAAACCACCCCACTCAAATTTGAGTCCATCTAACATTCCATCTCAACCAAATACAAGAGAACCCACCATTCCATGGATATCTGGAAATGACTGAGGCAAGGTTGAAAAAAAATGTCACACCTAGAAAAACCCATGCCAATGATAGAAAGAGAACCAAAATACACATATTGCATGTGCCATGCATGCAAAAACTAGAAAGGAAATCACACATGCAAATAGATACATGCGAGTGATCCCATTGTAGTTGCTTGATCATTATCTTCCTTTCTTGATATTTTCTTCCTCTTGCTTTCTTTTCCCTCCTTTGCCTTCTTTACTCCAATGCTAGAGTGCTCCAAGAATTATCTAAGTTTCTAGAGTGAGAGAGAGAGCTCCAAAATTGAACTAACAAAATGTTGTGAACTGATCCTCAGAATAATTTTTATTAATGAGGCCTTTATTTTCTTCAATTTCCATTATTTTCCTCCTCATGTGCATATTGTGACCTTTCACCTTCCTTTTCTGCTAATTTCCTTTATTTTCATAAATAAAATTCCAATTAATGCCTTGTGCCTTTCCAAAGACTTTGTCATTGCATTTTCCAATTTCCTTAGAAATAATAAACCAAATGAATAGCCACACTAGGATATCTTGGCCAACATTCGGCTTGGAATAAGTGTCCTGTGACCTTGGTTATTATTTTTCCTTTATTAACTTTATTTTCATGGAATTCTAACCAAGGTTGTTATATAACCCTTCCCTTGGGGGAACACCATCATTGGTGTTTAATAACACCTACAACCAACAAGACTGTTGAAAAGAAAAACATACTTCCCATGGGGCTTTATAACTTAGCTCGTTGTAGTATTTACAATGATCAACCTGCTGAGAAGCACCCAACATGACAACCATATTGACATGATACCCATACTGCTTATTGGAGCTTTATAACACAACTCATGGCGGTATCTACATAAATATACATATTTACATATATCAAAGAATCTCACCAAAACATATACGAAAAGCATTCACTCAACCAACGAATATAGAAGGATACATAGCTCGCATCTGATCCGCCATCTCCCATGTAGCTTCATCAGGCCCAAAGTGCTTCCATTATACTTTAACCTACTTGATTTCTTAGTTTCGGAGCATGAGCATATTTATTTGCAAAATAAACTGAGGTTCCAGATGGAATTATCACTACAAGAAAAAAGGACATTGGTGAGGGTCATGCTTGTGACAGACCTTTAAGGTCTATCACCAATGTCACATATGGTGACGTTCCTTAAAAAACAATCATTGTAAGTGTATATAGTGATGGTACTTTAAGTTTTTTCACCAAAGCCATTTTCAATGAAACTTTTGGTGAGGGTCGTTAAAGGCCCATCACTAATTCTCTCTTTGGTGACACTTCTAGTGATGAACTTTTAATGAGTTTTTGATGACGCTATATGCCAGTTAATATTTTTTTTTTTTAAGATAATGATTTAAGGCCATTATTGTGGAGTAATTTTTTATGATATTTCCAAGGCCATAGTGGTTATAATCAGTCAATTTTTTAAAAATTAATTAGTGTGTATCATTTCCCTCAAGTAATCACTAGTCGAATAGAGTTTTCCTATGAGTCAACACATGATTCATATCTATTAAGTTTATTATCTATCAAATTCCATTTAGATAAAGTTCCACTAGTGTGTATAGGAAATATATTATTTAATACATAATCAAGCTCTCATAATTCTATTAATGAGAAAGACCTAACACTCCTCAACAATTTGAGCACACCTTAAATTAATGCTTTGTAACACACTAACATTTCTTAGCACCTCGCATGTCTTGGAACATATTTGTACCTAGAACCTCTTTTCATGACACTAACGCCCAAGAAAATGGTGGCGTGCGCTAGCACAACATGGAAATCTCCTGGCATGTGTTAGCATGCATATAGTCCCTAGCATGCCCTGGAACACCTTGGTTGAATGCATTGACATACATTATCACTTGGCACACAATGCCAGTTGGCATGTATTGGGACCTATTATTAGTGTGACTAGCATTCCCCTTTTGAAAAATATAAAGTCCTGACTTACTAACCCTATTATGTGTTCATTTCCTTACATTTTAGCTTGGTTCTTCCTTTTGTTTCCTTGACACTTCTTGAGAAATATTGACATACCCTGGCACCCTGCACATCCTTATCACCTATCATGTATTGGCATATCTTGGCACTATTTGGAAAATATAATTAGCACACTATGGCACTTCTTTACATGCCTTGATATTCCCTAGAATTCCTTACCAATGCTTAGCATACCTTGTCACTCCCTCCTTGGCATGATAGCTAGCACTCATTAACACTAGTCCCTGGCACACGTTCCTCATATTCATTAACTTCTATGAATTTTGACCTAGTGCTCCCTTAATTTTTTGTCCTATTACTCCTTAACACTCCTAAACATGCATTAGCACTCTCTAGCACACCTTAGCAGCCTTCAACATGCCATTCCACTTCATAGCATGCATAACAATCCCTGACACATATTCGCGCTTGGCACGTGTTGGTGCTTGGAAAGTCTTAGCATGTATGGAACACGTTGAGATTCCTTGGTATGATTTGTCATGGTTTAATATTAAATTTATTTTAGATCAACTTTTGGAAAGTAGATGAGAAGCAACAAAGGAATACTTGGCACTTAGAATGCACTAAGACTTTGCACTTGGCACCTATTGGTGCCTAGTGTTGGTGTGCCTAGCATGCCCCTCTTAGAAAAGGTAAATTGATGACTAATTAGCCCTCTTATGTGTTAATTTCTTTGTAGTTTAACTTATTTCTCCCTTTTGTTGCCTTGACAGTCCCTGGCATGCATTGACACACCCTTGCACATCTTGGCATGCCTTATCACTTGGCACATATTATCATGTTTGACATGCCTTCACACTATCTGGTACATCTTAGCATTCCCAAAAACGCCTTGGCACTCATGTCCTCACAACTAGACTTTACATTTTTTTCATGACTTGGGAACCCAATCAAGTCCTTGGCTACTATAGTTCATGTGAAAACATTGGCCTGCTTCAACCTCAACAACTTGACCAATTGCACCTACTACAAGTAGATTGTGCCTTGTTCACCTAAGAAATTCCTATAGCTCATCTTATTCCACTCATGTTCAATCTCAACTTGTCCCACTTAACTATTGACCAGGACAAGGATCACATGATCTAGCCATGGCAATAAAACAACTAAGCAACATAGAACATTAACTAAGAGTTTGCAAGAACCACAAGATTCACAAGGCACACAAGATATAAGTTGACACAAGCTGTGTGCCCCAAAACTTATACACAACAGTGTACAATATGAAATTATCTAGAATATTTTAAAACATGAGCATGTAGCCAAAGTGTGCCACATCTCATATAATAAAAAAAATAACTAAAGGAAAAACAATGTTGTGCCTAGCACAAAGTGATCTCCCTTTGTCTAAAACTGCTATGTCGAGACCCTTATAACAACCATAGACTTGCCTCTTGTAAATCATATTCTAAACTTCTCCTAACACACTTCGTCCTTAGAACATTCGAATTCGCTAACACTCCCTTGCACTATTTGTTCCTTTCCATGCATTTTGACCTTTTTATCCCTTGATATGCCCCAACACTCCCTAAATTTGTATTTCAGCATGCATTTACATTGTCCGACACATGTTAGCATGCCTTTTCATTCCTTTGCATGCCCTGACCCTCCCTAGCTATCATGTCCTCACAACTACCCTTACTTAATTCCGACTTGGGAACCCAACCAAGCCCTCGCTTGACTACAAGAGCTTGACCAAGTTATAGCTACTACAACTAGACTATATTGTTGAATTATGTAGCTTGGGAGGTACTCCACAAGCCTAGTGAGATGGCCTTGTGTGAGTTTGGTCACAAAAGGCTTTGTGGGAATAGAAGCAAAGCAAAGGGATTTTGGACCCAAGACGGGGTTTAAAATATAAAAGAAAATTAAAAAGGAAAATTAATATTTCCTAAGGTCTAAGTGGATAAAACCCGTAATTTCTAGAGGGTCCCTAAGAGGTCTAGGAAAAACTATTTAAGGAGTCCTTAGGATGAAGGAAATAACATAAAGTGAGAAGGAGCTCATTTGATAAGGGGGCGAAGAGACATGTAGTCCTAAAGAGGCCATGATAATTATCATGTATAGCATTCATTAAGATGCCTCAATATGTTTTGGCATGGTTTAATATTAAATTTATTTGAGATCAGTTATTGGAAAGTAGAAGAGAAGTAATAGAGTATGATTTGGCACATAGTATTCACTAACACTTGGCACTTGAAACTCATTTCCAGCTAGTGTTGGTGTGCATAGCATGCCCCTCTTGGAAAATGTAAGTTGATGACTTATTAACCCTATGATGTGTTCATTTCCTTGTATTTTAACTTGTTTCTCCTTTTTGTTTCCTTGATAGTCCCTGGCATGTATTGTCACACCATTGCAGATATTGGCATGCCTTAGCACTTGACACATCTTAGCATATTTTACATGCCTTCGAACTATCTGGCACATGTTAGCATTCCCTAGCATGCCTTGGCACTCATGCCCTCACAAATACCCTTACATTTTTTCATGACTTGGGAACCCAATCAAGTCCTTAGCTACTCCATTTCATGTGACATTGGTCTTCTTCAGCCGTAACAACTTGATCAATTGCACCTACTACAAGTATATTGTGCCTTGTTCACCTAAGAACTTCCTATACCTCATCTTAGGCCAGTCATTTCCAAGCTGAAATTTTCCCACTTAAGAACTTACCAAGACAAGGATCACATCTATCCATGACCATAAAACAACTAAGAAACATATCTTACATAGGAAATATTTCACATGTATGTCTAGTTCATATAAACAGTAGAGCATTAACCGAGACTTTGAAATAACCACAAGATACACAAGACACACAAGATGTAGGTCTGCACAAGTCGAGTTCCACAAAATTTATACATAACAATGTACAATATTGAATTTTCTAAAATAGTTTAAAACATGAGCATTCGGTCGAAGTGTGCCACATGTCATATAAAAATAATAGATAAAAGAAAAATAGTGTTGTGCCCAACACAAAGCCTCCCTTTGTTTAAAATTTCTTTATCGAGCCTGTTTTCACTCTATAATTTAGAAGACTGGAAAAAATAAACTATAAAGCACAACATCAAACCGCTTTGGAGTCCAGGACCTAGCCTTCCTGGACTTAGAGAGGGCTCTCTCTGTTTTATGATTTAAATCGATTTAACTTGTTGGTTATACGTACTGATATTAGGCTAGTTACAATGATGGGGATTGTTTGTGGTTGGAAAGATAGGGCTGCAGAAGCTATTCCATTGGGTGATGGAGTCAAAGGCTGGAATGGCACATCAAAATAAAGAGAAAATCACAGGGCAAGATAATTGTGCTAAATGGATTTTAAGAGTTGTATGAATTACGAGGTGAAAGAAACAGTAAGGTTCGGTAGTGACTAAAGAGAAATTAAGAATTATTTAATTAGACTTCAGTAGAAAACATTCAGATTGTAAATGTAGACAGAATTAAGGCACTCTGACAGCGAATCTTAATCTAAAATTTCTGATTTACAATTAGATGAGCAGATACACAGCAGAGAAAACAATGGAAACATTTGAACAAAGATGAAACACATCACCATTTTGACACAACTCAAGAATCCTATAAACGGTATTTGATTATTGATGTCCATCTCCAAAAATTAAAGTTCTTCAATAGTACTTCTTACAATACAGGTGATAAAATATCCAACCTTTTATAATGAGAATTCTAGTGGTATTTAACTAACAACTAAGTTGGTTTTCCCTAATCTACCCTGGCAAACTTTCATTGATTACAATTTAAGTAGAGAATGGACAAGTATGGCCATGCAAGGCTATGATGAGGTGAATTTGTCAGCCACTGTTGGTTGTATTAACTTTGATGGCCCTTCTTGAATTATAAGGTGAATGCAATTGGGCTTTTAAAATTCTGAAAAGGAAAAGTGAGACAAAATTGATGTCTAGCCCAGCCTTTCTTTCACCGCCTTGGTTGGATCATTAACTCTAGTGCTGCACTGATTGCTTTGTTGTCCTACTGTCATACTGTCTGGCACTATTTTGATGGGAAAATCTTGCTAAAATATATTATCCTTGTTCACATCTAAGAACCATCATAAAAAAAACAAATTCCTGAAAATCTTGGGATGTTTGTCATGCTCTGAAAAATGGGTGAAATTTCTGAAAATAGGGGTCAAATCAGACATTTTTTTATCCCCAACAGTGACACCTATGCAAAATATGAGAGAGGTTATTTTTCTTTGCCCCGTTTTGGTAAAAAACCTCTCTCATATTTTCAAAATTCATCTCCATATCTCCACAACAGTCACCACAAAATCATGACCAACACAGTAAAAACATAAATCCGAAAAATAGGGTTGAGAGATGGCTTTCGATTATCCCAACTGAAGACACCTGTGCAAAATCTGGGAGAGGTTTTTGTTCTTCAGCCCATATTTAATAAAAAAATCTCTCGGTTTGTAAAAATTCGTTCCCATCTGCCCGGAATCTTCCTCGAAAACGGACTGGTAAAACTGGCTAAAAAATGGTTTTTCATTTGGGGAAAACAGGTTTGCAGGAGAAAAGTGGTATTTCAGACCCTTCTAAAGTGGTAAGTGGTAATAGAAAGGGGGGGGTGTGAATTCAAGAGAGAGTGACACATAAGGGGGTCCCTTTCTTGAAAACCATTCGTTCTGGACCCCCCCTGCAAGGATAAAGTAAGGATGGTAAAGGGGGTCGGAATGAAACATAGGTCGTCGGAATTAAAGATGACGGTGGCGCGATGAGGTGGAAATCCTTTGCTTCTTGTGGGGTCTTTTGGCCTATTTATTCATGAAATGAGCTATAAACCTCATAGTCCCGAATTGACCTATTATACACACAAGCAATAGTGACAACTCGTTCACTCGAACCTGAAATTATGTAGAATTTAGTTATGAAGTGGCATCGCATCCGCGCACTTCACAACCTTTACATTTTATTTTATAAGGAATATGATCGGAAATGTGATGCGATGGGGAGGTGACATGGAGGGTAAATGACGTGGAGAGTAAGTGGGATCAGATTGCAACGCACATCGCAATTTGTAGCTTTTAGTTATAAGCGCGGAATATGTAAACTATAAAATTTGCAAAGTGCGATGGGCAGGGGAGGAGATGAGTGACGTGGCAGGGAAGAAGTGGGACCGGATCACAGGCGCACATCACAATTCTTAAGTTTTATTTATAAGCTTCAAGGTCAACTCCTAAAATTTGCGAAGTGCGAGGAAGAGGGGCCCACTGGCAATTAGCGGAGTGTTATGAATCGGCAGAAGGTTTTTAAGCGGTCAATGTTATGAAGTTTTATATGATATAACAATGTATTTCAATGACTGTGTAATGGGGCGAAGCTGCTGAGGTGGAGCTAACTTACCGCATCGCAAACTAAATAAAATAGATTGTGGGTGCTCACAAGGTAAAAAATGCGATGCGATATCGCAAATCGGTGATCGCATTATTTAAAGTTTAGTTCCAATGCCAAATACATAAAGTCTGTGAAATGCGATGAGGGCCCCACTTTGATCGCGATCGGGGAATAAAAAGCAATGAAATGGTAAAGGTGGAAGGGTAAAGCAGAAAGGTGGAAGAAAGGTAAGGTAACGTAAATTTCAAAATGGAAGATAATGGAAGAGAAGCATGGCAGGGAATGGGTTTCAAATCATGGGAGAATATGGAGGAAATGAGGTGGGTAAAGAGGGTGAATGAAGTGAAATGGAACAAGGGAAAAAAATGAAGTTTGATCCCCATCACACCTTGTCAGCAACAATTTTTCTCCTTTCCACTAAAGTATAAGGAAAATTGATTCATTTGATGCTCTTTGACAGTCAGGGTCTCCCTTTCTTCTTTGAAAATAAATGATAGCAATAGAATATTATTTTTAGTATATGAACAATCTAATCAATGATCAGTCACCTTGTGATACTGTGAAATACATGAGTCTAACAGAGCCCCTTATCGCAATCATAGGCTAGCCTCTTAAAAATCCTATTATGAACTTTTTCTAACACATCACTTCATCCTTGGCACACTTGAATTCACTGAGACTCTCTGGAACACACTCTTATTTGTTCATTTCCATGCATTTTGACCTAGTTCTCCCTTTTGATACCTTGACACTCCTTAACACTCCTCAAGATGCATTGACATTGTCCAGCATGTGTCAACAGGCCTTTTCATTCCTTGGAAATCCCTAACCCTTCCTAGTTATCATGCCCTCACAACTACCTTTACTTAATTTTCAACTTGGGAACCCAACCAAGTCCTCGCTTGACTATAGGAGTTTGACCAAGTTACAATTACTACAACTAGACTATGTTGTTAAATTGTGTAGCTTGGGAGGTACTCCAAAAGCCTAGTGAGATGCATTTGTGTGATTTTTATCACCACAAAATGTTTTGTGGGAAAATAACCCAAGCGAAGGGGCTTTAGATCCGAGATGAGGTTTAAAATCAAAAATAAAATTAAGCAAAAAAAATATATATATATATTTCCTAAGGTCTAAGTAGATAAAATTTGTAATTTCTAGAGCATTCTTAAGAGGCCTAGCTAGGAAAAGTTATTTAAGGAGGCCTTAGTATAAATTTCATCTACCAATAAAGGTCTCTAGTCTACATTTATTGATTGAAATTTCCATTTATGTGTCCTGTATTTTGGATTCACTCATCCCATTTCGTCAAAACCTCTGTGTTCGAGAGAGTAGTCCATGAGAGGATCATTTCTCCTTCAGACCAGGAGAGTTTTTTTTTAACGTTGGCTAGTGTAAGCTCCCAATATTGAGATGCAAATCCTTCTAGCCTGTGATGCATGAGTGTGGCCTTTGTGGGCCCACTCTTGGTAATAAGAAACCCCTCTTCTGACTCGAGACCATTGGTGTGGCATGGGGAACAAACTTGCTAGAAAATGGAATCAAGAAAAAGACCATCCTCGACCCAATATATGAGGTACAAAGGTGTTGCCCCAAGAAATCTCCACCTTGAATCAAACTTCTAAATTGTCGTGGGATGAGAAAGGAAACATTCAATTTCACCACCTGTGAAATTCCAGTCCAACGTAAATCACTATCAGAAACAATAAATCGCCTAAATAACCCCCCCTTAGAAACAAAAATCTTGCAAGACAACAGGTCTCCAGCTTTGTTCACAAAGAGGGTGGATCAAGAGCACCAAAAGTACAAACGATATTGGGAGCTAGAAGTACTACCGAAATAATTTCCTGAAGATAAAAACAAAATACCAAGAAAATGATATATAATATAACGACCTACTTAATGTGAGTTCCTCACCCAACACACCCTGGCACCAATACTGAAAGACCAATAAGCGAGCACTTCTTCAAAATGAGATAACCTCTAGGCAAGAAGGGAAACACCATTGCTTTGACATGGTGGAATATTGAGACGAAAAGCTTAGACTATAACTGAGGGAAGGGGTGTAGAACCTTAATGAGAGATTTATTAAACAACAAAAATGTAAAGCTCCACTTGGGATAATGGGTAAGAGAGAGCAAGGAAGGAAAAAACAATGGCCACCACTCTCGCTTGGACACCATACAAAGCTCCCTGTAGCAATGCTAAATTAACTGAAACAAAAACAAAAGCAGAGGATGAACATAGAATTACCAAGTAGCCGTCGAAGCCACGCTGAATGGAGGAGGACACCAATAACATGCTACATGTAAAGCAGTTGGGAGGTTGGCAACACTACATTGTAGGAGCCTTCTTGTCTTACTCCCAACTTAATCACCCTTATCACTAGTGGGATGGACATGACCTCCACCACTTTCTTCCCTCTATCTGCAACTAGGAATCCAACATTCCATTACTACATATTTAACAACATGGTTAGAATAATTAGCAATCTCACCATCACACGAATAAACTGCCTCCTCTCGCCAACCACAACCTGACATCTTTGCCTTCCCATTGTAGTTAATAACCCTCACTCTGTGTCTATAATGCTCATATGGTAAATGCATTAATCTTAATTGGGGGTAGGTTGCTACAAACCCCAACTCATTTTCCAAGTTGAGTGACGACATCCTTCCCCCTCTGCCTCAAAAAATCACTTATTCTATGAATACAATTTTTTTTTTCAACTTAACTATAAATTTAAAATTAAATTATTACTAGCACAACCACATTTAGCAATGTGTTTATATGCATCCATAGGCATATAGGTAAATATTAATATTTTATTTTTTCACTAATAGATATAAACACAAATCCTAAAAATGTTATGCAACCAAAACCCTAAACCTAACAACTAAACCTTAATACAATAACGTCACTTGGTAGATGAATCTGCGCGCTTAGAGGATCGACATACAACTTTGATCTATATGCCAACATCGAACAAAATATACGATATTTCATGTACTATAAAGCCCTCTGAGTTAGTGATCATTCACTAATATTTATCAAGAAAAATTGCTAACTCGTCACAAATAATCACGTCACCATTACCGACTTTTTCACAAATTGAGTGACCATCAATAACACCATTCACGAAATTTGTAGTGCGATGTTACTGTTATTTTCCACTTGTGGGAGAGTAAAATAAGGATCGAGGTGGATGCTAATTTGAATTAAAAATCAACCAAACAAAACCTAGTAACCAGAGGATCGAGACAGATGCTAATTTGATTTAAAATTCAACCAAAAAAAACCTAGTAACCAAACAAAATGATTTGATTCTAATTCGGTTAACACGTGGTGACATAAATAATATTTAAATTAAATCTACGTTTCTTTATTTTGAAATTAAAAAAACTTTCAAATAATTTTCATATAATTCCTTTGACCATGTAGATAAAAGTACTTTCGGAAAAATCACATCATTAGGATTAGGTCAATGAAAAGACGTTTCGAACCAGCTAATATGGTTCATCCGCAGGACAAGGTGGAAAGACTAATCTATCTCAATGAATAAATAGTGGAGTGCATCATTGCCCGGAGATAGCCGATGAGAATTATCTGTTAGGAACTAGCGGTTAGAAAGTTAGTTAAAAATATAAAATTAATTAATTAATTAATTAAAATAAAATTTTTAACTATTTAATTAATTAAAATTGTATTTAACAAAATTTTATTTAATAAAATTATGTTAAAATTGGTATAAAATTATTATGTAATAGGGAGGGGTAAAATTTTAATTCAATAAAATAAAATTAATTAATTAATTAATTAATTTTATAGATAAAAATAAAATAAGTCAACAAAATAAAAAGTAAAAATAACTAATTAAATGAATAAAATAAAATAAAGTAAATTAAAATGAATTAATTAATCAAATAAAATTTTATTAAAAATTGTGTAGTTAAAATAAATATGATATGTAATTTTTTTAATAAAATTAATTAATTAATTAGATAAAAATAAATCAATGAATTAATTAAATAGTAAGAAAATATATAAACAAAGATATCTAAGAAAGAAGGTAAAAAATTTAACAAAAATATAAATAAATAACGTAAAATAAAATAAAAATAAATAAATAATAAAAAAAATTACCTAGTGAGAGTCGGGGTCCAACTCTTACTTAATTTCCAACCATCATCACGGTTGAGATTCTTAGCATGATGCTCAATTTCAATCGCCTCCCTTAATTTCCTATGGTGGAAGTGATCTACCTTGGCAACGACTTTAGAATCTTCAATACAAACATGGTGGTAGGATTTTTCCACATGTTCAGCAAGAGCTAAGGTACGGGACCGATTATGTCTAATATCCGCAGCATGCTCCCTAATCCTCTGCTTAATGGATTGACCAGTTTCTACTATATAGGGAGTTCCACAAGAACAAGGAATCATGTAAACCCCTTTCATGTCCATAGGGTCAATAGGGTCTTTAACAGACCCCAGAGAATTTCTAATGGTGCAAAGAGGTTTGAAAGAAGTAGAGATATTATTTCTCCTAAGGAAATGGGCAATTTTGTCTGTTGTCCCCTAGATAAATGGGAGATGGACCTTGGAAATAGGATCCACCTGGGTAGAGTTTCCACCCAATCCTTTATATGCCTTTTGAAAGGCTTTAAGACCTTGATATCTACTGTAACCATTATTTTCAAAAACATGAAGAATATGGGACTTCTCTGATTCCAAAGAGTTGTCGTCAGAGATTCTAAGAGCACGAGTCGCAAGCATACACAAGACCCCAAATTTCTGAGCAGGAAAATGATGGGAACCAGCATGAAGATATTGTTTTGTGTGAGTATTTTTGCGAAAAAACCCGGTGAGAGATGGAACCATCCTCACTCCTTGAGAGCAGGATATCAAGGAAATGGAGGCAACCATCTACCTCCACTTTCATTGTGAACTTGATGGAATCAGATAGCGAGTGAAGGTGCCCAAGGAACAAATATAATTTCTCCCGACCATGGGGCCAAATGACACAAGTATCATCCATGAACCTATTCCACTTCCTAAGGAAGAATTTAGCAGAGGCCAGGGCCTTAGATTCAAAATCCTCCATAAAAAAGCTAGCAACAACGGGGGAAAGAGTGGAGCCCATCGCAACACCACAGGTTTTCTCATAAAACTCACCTTGAAAACTGAAGAAAGTCGAGGTGAGACAGAGGCTAACCAATTTAGAGGTGCCCTCATCAGAGATCCATTTAATGACATCAACGACTTCTTGGATGGGGATCTTGGTGAAAAGGGACACAACATCAAAACTAACAAGAAGCTCACCAGGCTACAACTTGATGTTCTTCCACTCCTTGATAAAGGAAGCCGAATCCTTCACAAAGGAGTTAGTTTGACCTACAAGGGGCTTAAGCTTCTGGGCTAAGAATTTAGCCAAATGATAAGAGGGACCACCTATTGTGTTAACAATAGGTCTTAAGGGGGCCCCCGGTTATGAATATTTGGGAGACCATAGATCCGAGGGGTAAGGGGATTGCTTTCAATAAGCCTCCTCGAGAGAGGATTGAGAGAAGAATTTGATTTAATGGCAAGGGAAACATCCTTACACACTGATTTGAGGGGATTATTTTTAAGCTTAATATAACCACCATTATTGGATAGATGGTCAACCATCTTACTGACATAATCAGATTTATCCATAATGACAATGACCCCACCCTTGTCCGCCTTAAGGATGACAATATCAGGGTTGTCCCTTAGGGTTTTGAAGGTAGGAAACTTAGGTTTACTTAAGTTTATTTTAGGAGGCTTAGCCTTCCTAAGAATAACGGAGCAATCCTGCCTAATGGTCTCTTTAAAAATATCCAGGAGATCCTTGATGCCATATTCAAGGCTACAAATAATGTCATCAGTAGGGATCTTTCTTGGGGCAAGGGAAAAATTAAAGAACAGAAGGGTAAAAAGAAAGACTAGAAAGATTAACAATATTTTTATTAGAATCCTCATTATTATTGTTATTAGAATCCTTATTATTATTATTTTTATTAGAATCTTTATTATTATTATTATTTTTTAACAGAAACGGTTATGAATTTATATATAAAAAGGATTCAAAATAGACTGTTGATCAGCTTACATGGGGAGAGATCTTCTGCCCATTTTCTCTCTTCCATCAAGTGAACAACAATGGAATATGTACGGTATCTAGAAGTACATAACCTTGCAATAGCTGAGGGAGGTACTATTTGGCGAATACAAACAAAATGCTTTAGAAAAATACAAAAAAATTTTTAAAGGGGAATCCAATCTATGGAATCGGGTCTCAAGTTTCCTCTTTGTCACTTAGCAGGGTTCCCAACGAGAGGTGGACCACTCTGTTAGCTTCATGATCAGCCTCCTTATTATTATCTCGAAGAATGTGAAAAAAGCTGATTTCTTGAAATTTGTCCATTACCGTTTTAATTCTTGCAAAAATTCTGTTTAGTCAGAGGTCTTTAGGAGAAAAAAATTTAATCAGGATCCGAATGATGCTTTGAGAATCACCTAAGACTCTGACTTTCTCTATTCCTAATATTTTTAGTTGTCTTAAGCCCTGCAGTAATTTTAATGCTTGTGCTTGAGTGTTGGTGTTCTGCCCCAGCCCCCACGCATACTTGTGCTCAAGTGCTTCGTCTAGATTTTTTATAACTCCTCCAGCTCCCGCTTTCCCAGGATTACCTTTGGCTGCCCCATCGAAATGGAGACAGTGGCTTGTCCCTTTGCTCTAGTTGGCAAAATTCTCACTTGACATTCTTATTTTCCATTCATCTGGGTTGTTTTCGTTTCTTCTTTCCAAGGGAAGATGCAGACCCAATTCTCTCCCCCAAACACACTCTTGATCTCCGGAGTTGGAAAACTATTCGGAACTCATCTTTCCTTGCAAGTAGTCCATGAGCAGGCATTTGGCATTAAGGTAGACCATCTAGGGTTGATGGGATCAGTCTTGGAAAATTCTGCTATTTCTTTCAAGCCACAACTTCCAGCAAACCATTTTCGATAGAGCCATCCATCTTGCGTCAATCCAGCTTTTTTTTATTAGTTTTCCAAGATATATGGATCTCCAGTTAGCAAAAGACACGAGATTTGACTTAGAATTGTGGCTTTTTGATCCCATAATCTTAACGCCTCTCTCCAAACAGCTTTGGCGAAATTGCATTTGATCAAAATGTGATTGACTGTCTCCTCCTCCTCTACTCAAAGGACACAACTAGAAGGAGCCTGGAAGCCCCATTTCTTAAGATTATCATCAGTTAGGATGTTGTTGTGGACTATCAGCCAAGCAAACATGTCAATTTTCGAGATATATTTGTCCATCCATTTACCTTTCCATTTGGTTGGGTTGCAGGGGACGTGAGGAAACATGGTGAGTGATATGTATCCCTGTGTAACATAATACTTTCCAGATAGTGATCCCCAACCTCTCTCATCCATCTACAATGCATTGAGAGGGGCCATCCCCTTCAGCCTATCCACTAACAGCATCCATGACTGCTCCAAATCAGTCGACAGATCAGGCTTTTTCCAACCAGCCCACTCTGTATCCTCTCACTTCGAGATATCCCACAGTGTGGAGATATCTCTCTAAATCATCAAACACATGAGAGGTTTGATGTCCATCATTTCAATCAGAGGTCGATCTGACATAATTTTATTAGTCCAGAAATTAATTAATTTTCCATTCCCAAGTATCCAGTAACAATTTTGTTGGATCAGGGGCAGAGTTTGTTTGCATTTCTCACCTCCATATTGAAATCCAGGCTTCTGAGTCTTGGGTGGGCGAAGTATTTTTTCCATAAGGCTCTTTGGGCCCAATCAGGTTTCGGAGAGACTTGCCTCCAAAGGATTTTAGCTCCCAGCACAATGTTGTGTGTAGTTAGGTTCTTCATATTGAGACCACCTTCATGTAGGGGCATTGCAAGTTTATCCCAACTGACCAGAGGTAGTTTGCATGAGTTATACTTCCCTCCTTTCAAAAAATTTTTTCTTATAAGCACTTCCATTTTTTTTAGAACTCCTTTTGGGGCTAGCATTAAGGAGGATTGGTAGATTGGGAGACTATTTAGAACCAATTTTATCAGAACTAGCTTCCCAGCTAGATTAAGCCAAGAAGTACCCCGACCCTGTAGCTTGGCTTTGAATTTATCCAACAGAGGAATCCAATCCATGCTGGTAGACTTTTTTTGGAACACCGGCAATCCCAAGTACTTGAAAGAGACCCAATTTATGGTACCTGCAAAACCAAAGCAGTGGGTGATGGTTGATAGCTCTAAACCTGGAATATTCTAACCATAAATTTTACATTTTCCTGTATTTATATTGCTTCCAGATGCTTCACAAAACTTGTGTATTTTCTGTTTAAAATTTTTTGCAGAAGCACCTCCAAGAAGCAGGGAGTCATCTGCGAAGAGGGCGTGGTTAATGTCCTTGACACCTATGGCAATCCTGAGGCCCATAATGTCCAGCTCCTGGCACTATTTATCCAATTGAAAACTTAAAACAGAGGCTTGCAATAAAAACAAAATAGGGGAGAGGGGGCAGCCCTGCCTGAGACCCCTGGAGGCTTTAAAAAACTCATTGGCTCGTCCATTTACCAAGGGGGAAATCCAAGGTTCAGCTATACAAGCCCAGATCCAACTGATAAAGGAATGGCTGAAACCATACTTAGCCAAGAATTCAAACAGAAATTTATGTCTTACCCAATCAAAAGCATTTGCAAGATCCAATTTGACTACCATCCCTTTCTCATGCCACTGAGTGCTGGAATGAATTTCTTCTTGCACCAGGATGATATTGTCCACTATTTTCCTTCCATGGAAAAATCCTCCTTGATTTTCAGGAATGAGCTTGGGGAGAAAAACCGTCATTCTGTTCGCTATGACTTTGGTGATGAGCTTGTACCCAATGTTACATAGGGAGATTAGATGGAATATGCTGAAGGAGTTAGCACCTTTTTCTTTTGGGATTAGGGCCAGGAAGGCTGAATTAGTACTACCCCAAATTTTGTGACAGACCTGGGATTTTGAGATCATTCTCATCAGGTCTTTTTTGATAATGTGCCAGCAGTCTTTGACAAATCTAGTTGTGTACCCATCTGGCCCCAGGGCTTTATCTAGTTCCATAGCTTACAAGGATACCTTTATCTCTTTGCTGGTAACTGGGGATGTTAGACACTGATTTATTTTACTTTTTACCTTTTGGGGAATCATCTCTAGCAAATCTGGGTTATGCATCAAAACTGCTTCTTCGCTATAGAGATTCTTGAAGTGGTTGTAGGCGGCTTCCTTAATGCTTGGGTATTCAGTTTGAGTTTGAGAGTGCTCTTGAATCTCCATGATCACATTATGGTTTCTTCTTGCTTGTGCCTACTTATGAAAGA
Organism: Pinus albicaulis; assembly: GCA_034641835.2. Classification (NCBI taxonomy): domain Eukaryota; kingdom Viridiplantae; phylum Streptophyta; class Pinopsida; order Pinales; family Pinaceae; genus Pinus; species Pinus albicaulis. The sequence continues at coordinate 659,876,805 of CM076575.1, read as the reverse complement.
AAGCAGTGTTTCTGTCTCCTGCTTGCAGCCAAAGGCTACGAGACTTTTGCCTCCAATACTCCTCCTCCTGTGGGCATGCTTTGTGAATCTTTAGCTGCAGATCTTCTTCATGTTTTAGGAATTATTTGGAGATATGGGTGGCTTCTATTTGCTGATGGTGCAGCTCTAGAGCAGCCTGAGTTGCCTTTCTTTCCTCTACTGGGCTAGGCTATTTACTAGCCCATCCTTTCAAGTCCTTTTTTACTCTTCAGAGTTTCTCTTCCCATACATAGAAAGGACACCCCACAACTGGTTTTTTCTAGATTTCTTCCACTCTTGCAAGAAAGTCATTGTGCTTGGTCCAGAGCGAGCTAAAGCGAAAAGGAATGGGGCCAAATTTTCTTTGGGCTTTGAGCTCTAGTTTGATAGGCTTGTGGTCTGAGACACTCGAGGAGAGGATTTCAGATTTAGAATCTAAGCCTAAGAGAAGGTGGGAGTTTTGAATAATAAATATGTCGAGCCTAGTTGTTATGTGGCCAGGGCCTAACCTTCTATTGGTCCAAGTATACTTACCTCTAGAGGGCTTTATGTCGAGCGGATCCCAGTCCTGGATGATGTCGTCCACCCACTCTCAAGCTGGGTCTCGGACAATACATCCTCCTCTTTTTTCATCCAGTATCAGAGTGATGTTTAGGTCACCAACAAGTATGATGTTGTCCAGGATCTCTTCATCTGGGAGAGCTCGAATCGAATCCCAAAAAATATTTTTTTCCCCTGCATGTACCAGAACGTACACATTGAGTAGACTAAAGATTTCCTTGGAGTCTTGGTGCTGGAACTTCATGAGAATCCAATGGATGTTTTGCCTGTCTGATAGTTTTTTGACCCTTACATCGTTCCAAAGGATGCCTAGACCTCCGGAGGCTCCTCTAGCTGATAATGCCTGCCTTCCACTACTGTTCCAAAATTCGTGACTGCTCTGGGTGAAGGCACCTTCCTCCAGTTTTGTCTCCTGGATGAGAAGGATGTCTAGGTTTTCGTGCCTTATAAGACTCTTCATGGCTTCTTCTTTTGTTCTTCTACCCAGCCCTCTACAGCTCCAAGAGACAATCTTCATTACTTACTTTTGGAAGATTTTAGGGCCCCTTTGGTGCCCTGTCCTTGATTTCTTGTCACTTTGGGGTCTTTGCCCAAACGTTTCTCCAACATCTGTTGGCTACCTTGCAGCTTGTCCTTATATGTTTCTTGTTCTCGTTTCTCACGAGAGGTCTTTCGTCCCCTTGCTGACCTTTAGACTATATTTTGTGATTCATATATTTCCTCTTCCTCCTCTGTGCCTTTTGAGCCTCGATCCTCATCCTCTGGTGTAGGCTCTTTATTTTCTGAGACATCTTCTGGATGAGTTATCAATACTGGAGTTTTTGGAGTGGTTTTTCCTGGTAGATCTTCTTGCCTTGATTCCACCTCCTGAGCTTCTGCCTATTTGGAGCTTAGAGGATCGAATTTTTTACCTTGTTCCTTGGAGCGGGTTTGTGGCTGGTTCCCATTCCCTTGCTTATGCTTTCCTGCACCTTGCTGATTTGTGTTGGCTTTTAGATTTCCCTTGGTTTTTTTTCATGTTTCCAACCTTCATCCTTTTGTCGAACTTGCGCTATGTTCTTGGGACAGTTCTTGGCGAAATGGTCGTACTCATGACACCCTTGACATTTAAAAGGGAGTTGTTCATATTCGAGCTTCTGAATGTGTGCCCATCCTCCAACATTTACTTTAATGGCTTCCGGTAACCCTACTTCCAGATCTACCTCCACGCAAATCCTTGCACAATCATACTGATCGTTGTTATTTTCTCTATTGATAAACTTTCCCAAGGTATTAATGATAAATTTCAGAGATTCCCAGCTCCAGCAATAAACTGGTAAATTCAACAATATAACACAAACGGGGACAACATTGGGAACGTCCTCTGAGGGCTCGAAATCTGGCATCCAACGATTTAGATAGAGTCCCTGAGGGCCCATGAAGTAGGGGTCGTTTCGGAAGATCAGGTCCTTTTCCTCCTTGGAGATGAACTTGAAGAGGAAGTAGCCTCTTCATAGAAAATATGAGGTGATGTTATTCAAAATCAAAGGTCTCCAGTTCTTGATCACCCAAGCTTCTATTGTTTTTGGGGAGGGCCACAGACCCATGAATTGACCCACAAGAGCCCGATCTGCGAGGGAGAGAGTAACCTTCATTGGTCCTTCTGGGGGAAGATCAACTGAGGGGATTTCTTCCAGTCGTTTGACGAACTTGGAGGGATCCACCCTCTTCTCCTTACCCTGCGAGGCTAGGAGAGCCCTGAACGCATCAGCTTCCGGTGGATTCGGTGGGGGGGGAGGAGGAGGAGGCTGGGAGGATCCCTTCTCCTCCATGGTGCATGAGTAGGGTGTGAACCCTAGAGAACAGAAGCGTTTGGCAGCAGCTTGCAGACAGCGCGACGACGATTTTTCATCAAAAATGAGTTTTTTCTTATGCACTGTGTCTCACGTTATTTAACTTTTTAGAATCTTTATTATTATTATTATTATTATTATTATTTTTTAATTAAAATATTTATTATTATTATTATTATTAATGCTACGTAGATTAATGGTAGAATTATTAATTACATTACTATTACTATTGCATAATATTGAATTATAATTAAAATCTGTATTGTTAATAATATTGTTTAAAACTGTATTGTTAATAATATAATTATTAAAATGGTTATGATTACCATTAGGGATACTAATACGAGAACCCTTACCCATCAAGCTCGGAGAACGAGGGGAAGAGGAGCAACCCTTAAGGTCAAGCTTTACTCCACCAAGAACAATAGGACAACCCACGAAATACATAATGAAAGGGTTGGTTCCGTCATTTCTGGCCGCGGTGGGGCTACTCAAATATGACTGCGACAAAGATAGAGCACGAGGACCATGTTCCAAAATCGAACAACGCACCAAGGGGGGGATCCGAGGTCAACAAGATATCAACTCCCACAATAGATTTCCGCTTGAGATTGGACTTACCCGGACTTGAAGAAAACGCAGTAGAAAACTCGATTGCAGTAGAAACATCCACACTGATCGAGAAAGCCGTTGAGAGTGCTGGAGCTGAGACACCAGAGTTGCAGGGGGTCTTGCACGTGTCCAAACTGGGACCCGAGAATAGAACAGAGTGAGGCACCTCCGCGACCAAGGTTGAATAGAACCCATCCATGCAGATAGAGGAAGATTTGGAAACTGCAACTGAATCAATAATTGAGCTAGGGACTAGGAATCCATCAAGAGAGGAAGAATCCGAGATAGAGGTAGATCCCAGGACAACAACAGAAGAGGAAGAAATCACAGAAAGAGAAGAATATGAACTGGACATTTATCCTTGGGAGGACATTTTGTCTTTTGGCAGATCCCAGGACAGCAACAGAAGAAGAAGAAATCTATGGTATTTCCCTAATTGTCCATTCCTTCTGTTCATTTGTTAGGGTTTGACTAGAAATTAGTGTTAACGATATCAGCGGATTGGATTTTATATACTTTTATCATTTTAGACAAAATCATCATCTGGGGGCGTTCTAGATATATTAGGCATTTGGAAAAGCATAATGACAGAATAAAAAAGATTGAATATTGAAATTCAATTTGTGTGAAGAAATAAAAATAAAAACGGGTTGGAAAATGGCATATAGAAATGCCAACCCGTGCTTATAATGCATGAAAATTTTTTAATACATCCTAAGTGAACTGAAAGTTTCCTCTTATAGTAAGTCACATTGTCAAATTTGGTGAAAATAAAAAGGCAAAGAAAATATCTTCAAAACGAAACCCATAAAAATGTCAGTGAGTTAAAAATCTCACACAAGAAATAACTAAGTTTTTATTTTTACATATCCCAAGAAAAAACAAACACACTTTTTTAATTAGCATCTAGAACACTGCGTGTAAATGATTTTCGCCTCAATGTTTCAAGTCACTAGTTGGGCTTATCGTCAAGAGTTGAGTGTTGAATCTACTGACACACTTTCTTTATAGTTTCAAATGTCAAAAATTACCAAATATTTGAACTATGTTTTCCTAGTATACTTTTTTGTTTATATAAAATTTTCGTTTAAACCAAAAAAATTCACCAAATATGCTGAAAATTTGATTCGGGCTGTTGAATGATGAATCTGGGGAATTTAATTGGTTTCTTTTACATTTTTGTAAATTGCAATTGTTTTTTTTTAAGAGATTCACTGAAACTAGCTACATAGGTTTTAGGCATAAATGCCTTCCACACCCCTCCCTTTACCTGTCCACCACTATCAAGTTGGTAGGGCAAGCAGAGGTGCTTCATCAAAAACATAAAAGCTAGCATCTTTGCAAGGGCTTCTCTCACCTGGCTGAAAAAGTAGATAGAATGAAGTGGTTTGAAAACTAAATTAATTCAACAAATTATATTTATTTTTTGTTTTTCCAGGTTACAAAGCCTGGGAAAACCCTAGAGTACTTCCCCTCATTGGGAGATGGTATCTAGGGTAAACCCTAGAAACTTTGGGGCATAAGGTCGGTCAAAAGAAGAACTTGAAGCCATTACAACAGTATACTCAATATGAGCTCAACATGTTGTGATAATTGAACCTGGGTGGTTAGGATAATTCCTCCTAACCACCTGAGAAAAACCCAATTGACATCCACAAGTTATATTTCATAGCAATGTTCCTGCAAATTAATAAATAGAGATGAGATTTGGTGGGTAGCTTAGCATTTTTAAATTAGATGGATAAAGTAAATAGGTTCTACTTATAACAATAAGACATTCAGTGAATGTTGCTTTAGTTAGTCCTGAAACAAATTTTCCTGAAAAGAACAAAAAATTTGTTATTACTAATTATTGTTATGCCCAAAGTTTTTCCCTGTTTATTAAAGTTCTTGTCTTTTAATCTATGAAGTTTGAGATGTGAGAAATTTGGAGAATTTTAAAAAGAAAATACAAATTTAAATTCTCTTTCAAAATAGCATTTTAAGAATAATTACATCTGACTACCAACATATCAATGTATAACTTGAATAAAAAATCTCCATATTCGAAAGAAAGACACAAAGTGAAATTGTACACCATATAACTAGATCTTATTTGACGAACCATTGCTTCATATGCTTATGCAAGGATTTGTGGTGAAAATAATTTATAATCCTATCATTGATGAAGCACTTGGGAACTTTAGATTTATCATGGGTTTGGTTTCTAAAAACAACATCATCGTCCCACCTCATTTTCACATTAAAATATGTAGGATTGAGCAATGGCTTGACATGTATCAACTCTACTTCTTTTAGTTTTAAATACTCCTTTTTTTTATGCTCCATAACTTCTTCTCTTCAGATATTTCATTTCTTATCTTTTCTAATTCTTCCAATAAGGTTGTTGTCTCATCCAGTAAACCATTATTACAATAAAACACCATTAGAGTATACAAAGTTGAAATTTGAATACTATTTTTTTGCATCTATCATTTCAGAAAATGTTTCTCTTTCTTTCTTAATCGAGCCACAGTGCCCGTATTCCAAAATCAAGCATTCATATGCAAGTTGATTTGGCTCACATCCTAAGCTATTGATCTTCTTGTAGACCAATTCTGCCTTTTTCATAAGCGTAGCCTTAACATTATTGGTGATCATTGAACTGAACGTTGGTAAAGTAGGATTCTCCTTTGATAGGAGCACACTCTTAAATACTTGTTCCATTTTGCTAAAATATTTATGCTTTCCATAATCATATATAAGTAAATTTAAAGTAATGATATCTTGTTTACATTTGTCTTTCTTCATACGAGCAAGAACCTGCTCCATTTCTATGAGAATTCAATGTTTACCATAAGCATCCATCACACCCTTATAAGTATAAACATTTGTCCCAATATCATTTTTTTCAACATCCTTAAATAATGCATCAACCTTATCCACCTAGTAGGCTTGAGTATAAGCCCTATGAAGATTTTTGTAGGTTAAAATGTTGGGTTGACATCTAACTTTCTCCTTCATTTTGTCAAAGTATCCGCGGGATTTTGCAAGAGCCCTTTCCTTATCTTTAGTATGCAAGTTTGCTTGGATTACTACATTCTAAACATAAATTTTTGGTCAACATCTAGTCTTGTGAATCTCTGAAAAGAGCCACATGGCTAGCCAAATTTGGTCCTTCTTTCCCATGATTGATATCCACTTGGAATAAACACCATTGTCTGTGCGGTACCAATCCTATTATTGCATCCATCTGAATACCAATGCTATTTTTATCAATTTTATCCATAACAGGAGGTCCTGAGAGATGTTCCTCTGAGCTTCATTTCCTCCATGATTAAAACACCTTATGTTTTCAAATTTCCAAAGCACTAGCAGCTCCAAAATTTGTATGTGCTAACAGAACTGGCTTTTTTATTTTTCTAAAGGGTAAACTCCATTTATATATAACAAGCAAAAAATCATAACTTAAGTTTGAAGTCAATGTCACTAATAATAGTAATTGAACTCTTCTTAAGGACCTCAATATATAATATTATCATAAAATAATGAGCTTACATGATAGCTCATAGCCCACTATACTGTATCTCAAGCAATGTTCTAGAGGTCGAATTATTGAATTTATGCAACATGAGTTTCAGATGAAGGTTTTTCTCCATTGTATTGTGAACCAATATGACTAATGTCCAAATATTTAGTTAAGATATCTATTAGATGGAGTGGTCTCAAACAAGTTTTGAAAATGCAGAAGATTTCTTGCTGAGTAGTTTAGATGGAGCGCCATACTCAACAATTTGTCCATCCTTTAATAGTTGAACTAAATCACTATCAATAACAGATGGAACTTGATGTGATATAATTATGGTTGTGCAGCACGAAAATTGGTGGCGAATTATTTTTTGAATAAACCCATCCACTGAGATCATCTTGGTCTCCACAAAACAAAGACACCGTATTACCCAGGATTGTATCATGTTCAGATTTAGACCATATTTTATTTCTATTTCCATACAGTACACCATGTTCATCACCTCTTTTAGAGAAAATAAAATCCATCATAAATTCTTGTATTTGCACCCTAAATGAGTTCGTAATGATTCTCAAGGTAATATGGAGTTGTGCCTAGTACTCATCCAAAACAGACTTGAAATATATGGATGCAGTTGCATTCACATGGGGGCCATTATCTGCAAGGATCATTCTCTGGGGTGGAAGAACACCAAGTTGATGAGTCCATCGATTGAAAGAGCAGCCAAACCATACTTCAGATTTACCATTCAAAATTGTATTATATGGGTTGTAAAACACTGTAACAAAATTCCCAGCTTCAACTTTACTAGGTTCGGTGTAGAATATATGTTTTTGCGACTGTCGAAATAAAGTCATTGTTTTTTCCTGCCTTTCTGCTTCTAAAAGTTCCAAGTTCTCAAGCTTCTTTCTTGCAGCATCCTCTCTTCCTCGTCTCTCATGCAGTAATTTCAAATAGATTCTCTGTTCTTCTTCAACCCAGAAGAGATCTTCTGGAATAGAATTGGGCACAATAGCATGAAAATATCGATAATTGTTATTGTCGTACACCGTAGCACTCCGAGGAGGCCCATTAGAAAATTACTAATCGAGCATAATAACTTTCTTTGGAACCAGCACATCCACAGTCCACCAGCCACCATTTTATGCACTATCATAAGAAAACTTTTGAACAATTGTCAATGCATCTATCCAATTTTTGTAGGCTCAATGAATCCAAACCTTTGAAGAAAAAGAAAGTGGACAAGAATAACAATTGTAATAGAGTTTCACTTTATCTCCTCCTTTAAAATCAACAGGCTGAATGCACCATAAACCATCAATAGACTTTACTGCCATCTTCATGGTTGGGCATGTTTGTTCTTGTCTTTCAGCCACTTGCTTCTTTTCCTCTACTCTATCTGCTTCCTTTGTAGCATTTTCTTACTCTACCCTACGCCGCTCTACAACCTCTCTTTATTTCTCAACCTTCTTTGCGCCAAGATGTAATTCAGTGCATCTACACTACCATAAACTGTGGCAAAAATCTTGATAGATATGGTATAATCCTGTTAATTCTTTCTCCCTTATTTGTTTGAAATTTTTTATATCCTGCAATAGCACCTCTCAAGTCAGATATTCCCTCGACACTCCTTTATTTTTTCTCTTCTCTATCCAATCTCCTTATTGATTATTTATTTCTCATTGTTTGATGTCTTCCATAATGCTATTTTATTCAAAAAAAACATAGAAATGATATTTACAAGAAAATTTGATGCTCAACATTCAAGTGTCCATTGAACATAATTATTTATAATATTATGAAGAAATATGATGCCAAAATAGCAGTGGTCTAACAAAAATATTCATCCAAAAGATAAAATGTTTCTTGCCCAAGACTTATGTGCTAAGTCATATAAAAAGCACAAAATTTTGAAACAATAAATTGTTAAGGAAAGTGGTGAAATTTCCAAGTGTGCCTATAGATGCATATAGTTTATATGGTATTGAAGCTGCAAAAGAAAAAAAAAAGGAACAAAATCAAAAGCTGCAAAGGGATGAAATTGGTGGTGCTTGTGTGTGTTTTTTCTACATCTGTTTCTTAAATCAGAAAGTGTAAATGCCATTTCTGATTCTCCTGAGATCCTTTATGTTCCCTATCAAAAGACTCCTTTAGTCCAACTCCTAATTCTGGTGGTGGTTGGTATTTTTAGATGTTTTATTCGCTAACTCATGGGTTTATAACAAAAATTTCATTGTACAAGCAACACCCCTTTTTCTAATCATTTTGATAAAAAATTTATGGTTTTTGAGATTTTTTCTCACCAATGACCTCCAATTTTTGTACAAACCATAAATAAAGAAAGTGATGAGATCGTAAGAGTTTAAACTTTAGTGTTTTCAAACATTGGGAACATATGACATGAATCATATGAAATTTTTATTCCATTAAGCATGAGGGTAGAATTATTAACTTAAATGGTCTTTAACACAATCCCTCTAGATTTGTCTCTTCAAATGTGAGGGCACCCACTCGCATAAAGGACATTTTGGGAGTTTAAACTTTAGTGATTTCAAACCTTGGGCACATATTACATGAATCATATGAAAATTTTATGTCCATTAAGCATGAGGGTAGAATGATTAACTTAAATGGTCTTTAACACAATCCCTCTAGATTTGTCTCTTCAAATGTGACGGCACCCACTCTCATGTTCGCATTTACTGATATTAGCCATTAGGAAAAGATAAGAAAATATAAATTGTACTAATGTATCAATCCATGTGAACATGATACCCATTCGCCCTCTCACACACTCAATGTGAAAACTTTGTCTCCTAAAGGACATGATTTGGGCAGTATATCAGTTGCCTCAAAAACTTAGGTTCGAGTCAATTCTTCATGCAACATGATACTAAGAAGTTGCTAAGTTGTCTCCTACTATTATGCTAAATTGTTCAGCATCAGTTCAACAATTATAGATGACTCTCATGGTGTTGCAATGTTATTTAATCTTACAAGTTGGCATGCTTTCTTAGTCCCACAATGCTGAAAAGCTTTCCTCAACTATTAATCCTAAAGAATCCCAATAATGGGTGAAGATGGATAGGCCAACTTGACTTTTTTCACATGTCTTCCATCTCACTTAGACACTTATTTTGGGAACTCTTATACATTTACTATGTCAGTTTTCTAAGGCCTACGACGGGCAAAATAAATAACAAGTGTGTGCAAGAAGCAACACACTTGACTAGATTGAACTCGACCTAGTCTTATGATGGATGTACATTTTAAGGGCTTCTTTTCTAATTCAAAATCGTTGAAGATATATAAACTAACTATTTCATGTTTCCTACAATTCCAATAGTGCATATGGAAAGCTTCTCTACAAATCTCTTTTGTTGCATATGGTAGGCCTCTGAATAGACTAGGCTTGTACTACCATAATGCAAACATGATCTGCAAGTCACCATTTTGTTTTTGTTTCCAAAGGCTGCTGCATTATTGACTGACTAGGGAAGTATCAACCAGTGAATAAGTTTCAATCTTTGGAGAAGTCACAATATATATTATAATTTTGTCTTGCAGATTGGGGTCTTGACCAATTTTTTCTAGGAATGCCTCTTATGAAAAAATAAGTTCTTTCCTAACAGGTTACAACTCTCTTGAAAATACCAGGTTCACTAGAACATTGGAAGAAGATATCTAATGCACTCATCATGCTACCACTACAAGCCATTGCAGAAAATAGAAACCAAGGTGAAAAAGGATCTACAGCTACATTATAGACGTGTTACAGTGACAATACTTTCTTGAATGTCTATTCTCCAAAATCCATAGCATTACCAAAAATTATCATAGTTTGTATTTAACTCCAAATAATATACATTCCAATAAGAAGTTGTCAATCATAGTTTTACCTTGTGGCAATGATTTTCCTTATGCCCTGCTCTCATTTTCAGTCAAAAACTAGATTTCCTATATTGATGACGTTCGTACTGTAATATGACCAACTATCAAACAACTATCTCACTGTAATTCTAGATAAAATGAGCAGAGTACCAACATAATAAAGAAACTGAAAATGATAGTAGATATTGCAGGGTAAGTGTTATATTCTTTCCACAACTAGTCACGCGTGGGGGGGTAACACGGGGGCGATAGCTCGCCCTGTTCGTTGCGCTCGGAGAAACGTATGGGGGGGTCACAGGGGGGGCGAGAGCTCCCCCTGTCGAGGTCCGGGGCAGTGCCCCGGGAAAAAAAAAAATGGTCCTTATTTTCCGGTGGGTGGACCCGCCCATGGTTTTGTGCATGGGTTTTCACATGGTTTTGGGGCATGATGGTTTTCGGCCCCTGGTATTTTGTAGATCTGGTCAAGGGAACTACGGTTATGTTCTAATATAGGGTTAATGGATTGGGGTTTATGTATGCTTCAACATGTATATATATGTGTTGTAACACTAAAAGGAATATAATGAAAAATCAAGCTGGTCGTCCCGATTTGGGATCCAGGGGAAAATATATGTGTTTATCTTTTTTATGTTTTATGCTCTTGCTATTGTTTATTTTTTGTTTGAAATATTCGTTCGTAGATAATTTCTATATAGCGTTAAAACCTACATTTGGTATCAGAGCAGTTTCGGCTTCAAGGGGATGCCTTTGCTGTTGAGGGGTTTTTTACTCGGGCCTGAGGTAGACCCTGTTCAGTGGGAGATCTGCGGGATCGATTCTTGCGGTGAAATAATATGGCAAGCAGCGGGAAGATAGAGATCGAGAAATTTAATGGTCATAGTTTTGATTTGTGGAAGCTCAAGATGGAGGATCTGCTGGTGGATAAAGATTAGTGGATCACGGTAGGTCCGAGTACTAAACCAACGACAATGTTAGATGAAGACTGGAAGAAGCTGGATCAGAAGGCAAAGAGCACAATACAGTTGTGTGTCTCAGATTCAGTATTGTTGAATTTATCTAGGGAAGCTACGGTGAAGACCTTGTGGGACAAGCTATGGAATTTGTACCAATATAAGTCTCTGGTGAATAAATTGTTCCTATGGAAAAAGTTGTATAACCTGAGGATGAAGGATGGAGACTCGGTGACAGAGCATTTGAACGCCTTCAATACTGTGGTAAGTCAGCTGTCATCTGTTGATATTAAAATCTCAGATGAAGATAAGTGCATCAGTTTTTTGTGTTCTCTACCAGATTCATGGGACAGTCTGGTTATTTCAATAGGTAGCAATACAACTACCTTGAATTTTGATGACATTGTCTCAACCTTGCTGTCAAAGGAAATGAGACAGAGAAATATGGAGGATCAGAATGGAAATGCCTTATCTGTACGAGGAAGGTCCCAAAACATAAACAAGAATAAGTTTTCGAGTGGGAGATCTAAAACTAGAGGGAGATCTAAATCTCCTGGAAAGTTTATAAAGGTGTGCTGGAAATGCGGAAAGGAAGGGCACTACAAAAAGGACTTCAGATATAAAACTCATGAGAAAGGAAAGGGATTTGATGATGCTCCTTCTATAGAGGCAAAAACCACCTTGGATGAAGGTGGGGATGTTTATTTGGCTTCTTGTTAAAATACACATGTAGATCATGAGTCATGGTTGATTGACTCGGGTGCATCCTTTCACTTCACTCCTCATAGGGAGTGGTTCTGTGAGTATGAGAAATATGATGGCGATGATGTCTTCTTAGGTGATGATAGGAAGGCCAGAATCGTCAGATGTGGAAAAGTCAAGCTGAAGCTGCAAGGTGGAAGGATTAGAACACTTCCTGGTGTTTTGTACATTCCTGCATTGGTCAAAAATTTGATTTTTGTAAGCAAGATGGACGATGCAGGTGTAAAAACAGTGTTCAAGAAAGACGCATGTAAGATGGTTCAGGGAGCACTGGTATTAATGCAGGGAGTTTGGATTAGAACTCTGTACAAGCTTCATGGCAACACTATTATTGATGGGTGCAACAATTATGTGGTTCCCGAAAGTGGAGTGGAAAGCCTAGTGGTCTCTGAAGAAAATACCATGCTATGGCATCAAAGGCTTTGACATATTGGATAGAAGGGCCTTCGGATACTGCATGGAAATGGTATGGTAGAAGGTATGTCTAATAGCTCTGTGGATTTCAATTTCTGTTAACATTGTGTATATGGGAAGCAGAATCAGGTGAGTTTTCCTTCTGGTGCTAAGAGGGAAAACAAGATATTAGAGCTTGTGCATAGTGATGTGTTTGGACATGTGTCGGTTCCATAACTAGGTAAGTCTGTGTACTATGTTTCATTCATAGATGACTTCTCAAGGAATACATGGATATATTTTTTGAGGAAGAAATATGAAGTCTTTCATAGATTTAAATAATTTAAGACTCTAATGGAAAACCAGACAGAGAATAAGATTAAGGTGTTGAGGACAGATAATGGTGGGGAGTTCTACAAGAAGGAATTTGAAGAGTTCTGTAAGAAGTGTGGTATAGCACGACAGAAGACTACTCCATACACACCTCAAAAAAATGGAGTTGCAAAAAGAATGAACAGAACGTTGATGGAAAAGGTAAGAAGCATGCTCAGTGGTACCGAGTTAGGATAAGAATTCTGGGCAGAGGTAGTGGAGACTGCATGTTACTTGGTTAACAGATCACCTTCATCAACGTTGGAGGATAAGACTCCACATGAGGTATGGACTGGTAAGAAACCCTCTCTTTCACATCTGAGGGTATTTGGATGTGATGCATATGTAAATGTTCCAAAGGAGAAAAGGAGCAAGTTGGATAATAAATCTGAAAGGTGCATCTTTATTGGGTATAAGGATGGTTTAAAGGGTGACAAGCTTTGGAACCCGGAAACAAGGAAGGTTGTGTACAGCCGAGATGTGGTGTCTAGAGAGGTGAAAGATATTGTTAAACATGAAGTCCTACCAAAGGAACCTGAGAAGGTAGAGTTTGAGCTAAAGGAGGATGAATTAGACTCTACAATAGAATAAGACTTAGAAGAGGAAGAGCCACAAACTTCAGCTGTGAGAAGATTAGTTCAGGAAAGAAGACAACTAGAAAGGTATAGTCCATCTGATTTCTGTTCAAATTTTTCTTTAACTATAACTGAAGATGATCCCAGAACCTTCAGGGAGGCAGTAGATTCAGAGGATGGAAAGCTCTGGAAGGAGGCCATGGTTGATGAAATGGCATCCTTGCATAAAATTGAGGCATGGGATCTGGTGGAGTTGCCGGCTAGAAGGAAGCCCATCGGGAGAAAATGTGTGTTTAAGAAGAAGATGAATGTAGAAGGCAAGGTGGAGAAACATAAATCTTGGTTGGTAGCAAAAGGTTATTCCCAGGTGCTGGGAATTGATTTTGGTGATATTTTTTCTCTTGTTGCCAAAGTTACTTCTATTAGATTACTTTTATCTGTTGCTGCTGCATTTGATTTTGAGGTAGAACAAATGGATGTGAAGACAACATTTCTTCATGGGGATCTGGAAGAGGAGATATACATGAAACAACCTTAAGGCTTTATGGTGAAGGGGAAGAAATAGCTAGTATGCAGGTTAAAGAAGTCTTTGTATGGGTTAAAAAAATCACCAAGGATGTGGTATCAGAAATTTGATACCTATATATGGGGACTTGGCTTCACCAGAAGCAAGGAGGATCACTGTGTTTATTTTAAATTAATTGGTGACCGTGTTATTTATTTGGTCTTGTATGTAGATGATATGTTGTTGAATGAAAATGAAAAATAAATTATCCAAGATTTGAAGACCCAACTGTTCTCCAAATTTGACATGAAGGATCTTGGTGTTGCAAACTATATTTTGGGCATGGAAATTAAGAGAGATCAGGAAAAGAGGAAGCTTTGGTTAAACCAGAGGAAGTATGACGAGACTATATTGCAGAGGTTCAATATACAAGATAGTAAACCGGTGAATGTTCCAATTCCTGTAGGTACAAAGTTGTCTGCTGAACAATGTCCCAAGACACAAGAAGAAGAGGAGGATATGTCTCATGTTCCATATGCAAGTGCAGTGGGTAGCCTGATGTATGCAATGGTCTGTACTAGACCAGACATTGCACATGCAGTGGGAGTATTGAGCAGGTTTATGTCAAACCCAGGGAAGGAGCATTGGACAGCAGTGAAGTGGGTTTTCAGATCTTTGTGTGGCACTAGTGATTATGGCTTGTGCTACCAGGGAAGACCAGGATTGGAAAGAGGGTTGGACATTCGTGGCTTTGTTGATGCTGACTGGGCTGGAGATCTAGACCAAAGAAGATCTACAAGTGGGTATGTGTTTAGCCTATTTTGAGGTGCAATCAGTTGGATGAGTAAAAGACAGTCTATAGTGGCTCTTTCAACTACAGAGGCAGAATACATGGCAAAAGCCACTCATGCAAGTAAGGAATTAGTTTGGTTGCAGAGATTGTGTTCAAGTATGGGGTTGGTGTAGAAAGCTTTAAGGATAGACTGTGATAGCCAAAATGAAATTTTCTTGGCTAAGAACCCTGCTTATCATTCAAAGACAAAGCACATTGATGTACAATATCACTTTGTGAGATATATGGTTGAAGCTAAAAGGGTGTTGCTAGTAAAGGTGGACACTTTGAAGAATGTTGCAGATGCATTGACAAAATCTGTGAGCACTCATAATTTCTCTTGGTGTAGAGAAAAAATGGGTGTTTCAAAGTTGGGCTAATGACTTAGCTCTCCTGTGGCCCCCTGCGGAAAGAAAACAACAAGTGGGAGAATGTTGGGTTTGTGTTATATTCTTTCCACGACTAGTCACGCGCGGGGGGGGTAACAGGGGGCGCGATAACCCCCCCTGTACGTTGCGCTGGGCGCAACGTATTGGGGGGTTCATAGGGGGCGGTAGCCCCCCCTGTCGAGGTCCAGGGTAGCACCCCGGAAAAATAAATAAATAAATAAATAAAAAATAAATAATAAATAAAAAATTGGTCCTTATTTTCCAGTGGGCGGACCCGCCCATGGTTTTGTGCATGGGTTTGCACATGGTTTTGGGGCATGATGGTTTTCGGCCCCTGGTATTTTGTAGATCCGGTCAAGGGAAATATGGTTATGTTCTAATCCAGGGTTAATGGATTGGGGTTTATGTATGCTTCGGCATGTATATATATGTGTTGTAACACTAAAAGGAATATAATTAAAAATCAAGCTGGTCATCCCGTTTTGGGATCTAGGGGAAAATATCTGTGTTTATCTGTTTTATGTTTTATTCTCTTGCTATTGTTTATTTTTTGTTTTAAATATTTGGTCGTAGATAATTTTTGTACAGGGTTAAAACCTACAGTAAGAAACTAAATAGGTAGTACGCATGATATGCTATTCCATAATTCACTATCTTTCCCATTTATAAAATAATTTCTACAACAATTCTGATGCATATTAGTTCTTTATGTTGCTATTTATTGAGATTTTGGCTCACACGGGGATTACAATCAACCTTTCCATAGGAGATACATATGGCTTATGCAATTGGCATACCATTATTGTTACTATAAATAACATTTCATGATAAGAAGTTACAGTTGAAACATTTCATTTACTTGTTTTGGCTTCCTAATTGTTATGTATGCCATATATAATACCAGTTGTCCATTGGGATTCATACGTGACCAAATGAAAAAGGATTTAACTATTGCTAAATGCAAAACTGTGATAGGCTAGGATTGGAGGGATTTTGTGCAAATTATAATGAAAAATAAAAAAGTGAAGGCCTGCACCTCCATTGCAGTGATAGTAGGGTTTCCTATTTATAATATTCTAGAGTTATTTTTTGAGATTCAACAAGATGATGAGCTTAGTGAAAAGAGTCGCCTTCACTAAGTGGGCCCGCAGGCTATTTTTGGCGCAAGTCTATTTTTAGACATGATGATCATATTTCAAAAGTTGCAGGATGATATTTTTGGATGGTTGATCAAGTTGGAAAAATAGATGAAATTCTATTTTTAGAATATTGGGCGAAGTCTATTTATAGATCGTCAATCTAAAAATAGATGCATGTCGATTATTATTAGCTCTTATGCTCTATTGAATATATATATTCATTCTCTTGAACATAACATTGATGCCTTCTTAGCTAACAAAGTGCAGGGATGTCTTCTAGGGTTTACTGGAGCTATTGCATGGAGGACTTCATTTAGACAAAGTGGAAAATTCTGTTGATTGGAAAACAAATTATTACGGAACATATTTAATTTAATAGTTATTGATTGAATAGTTATTATAATCTTTAATTATTACATACTAGTGAGTGTACAATTAATTAGTTAATTAATTCACAAATAATAACTCATTAATCAGCTGAAAAATACAACAGTTAACTACAGTGCATGGCGACTTCGGTGGAGACCGGTGGAGAGATAGGTGAAAGAGCGAGATAGACTTATCTATTGTGACTATAGGGCGTGCATTGATTGCATCACACACTCGAACAGAGATGCCAATGAAAATTGTGCGGTCAAGGATCGATCATTCAAATTCATTCATTCTGTTCTTCGACGAGAGATTGTGCGGTGGAGACGAGGGCTAAGCAAGTGGCAAAGATGGTGCATGGATTTGCAGATTAGGCATGTGGGTAATATGACGATTGTACTATATTGAAATTTTACAGATGAAACGCATGCTTTTCTCGAGATTCTCATATGATCTCCATGTTACATAATATATAGTTGGGGTTTTCGGCTTCGGGCTTTCACTGGTTTTAAAAGCTGTGTTATGTTACGATTGAATATTTTGTTGTAAACTACATGTGTGTGCAATTAATTTTTCCGCAAAAGATTAACAAGTGGAATAGATTCAGTATCTTGCATAAAGTTAAATAGTGTGAGATCATGTGGATCTTGGACATATGCATGCTTAGTGCATATAATTTATACATGGTATCAGAGTATTTTTTATTGAATATTGCAATTGTGAAGTGAGTTTGTGCTGGTGGGCAATTTCGAATTTGCTACAGAAGATTCTTGGTGCAGAAATCGAGTATACATTGAAATGTCTTTCAACGGGTTGAGATTGGAGTATGCCCTTGATGGGAGCTTGAATTACATAGCCTGGAAGGACAGGATGGAGGCAGTTCTGGAGGATAATGGGCTGAAGGAGTTCATCTATAGTGATGTTCCTAAGCCAGGATCTAGCGATGCTGCATTACTTGATGCATGGAAAAAGAAGACTGCAAAGACGAGGACGATTCTGTTGGAAGGTGTGAAGGACCATATTGTGTCTAGCCTTCACGGGAAAGCCACTCCATTATTAATGTGGAAGTCTTTGACAGAATTTTTCCAAAGCAAAAGTGACCAGAGGAAGTTGGCACTTAAAGACAAGCTCAGAAAAATAAAAATGGAGAAAGGTGACGATATTCCAAAATACCTCACAAAGTTTGTCCACTACAAGGATGAGCTGGGAAGTGTAGGGGTTACTGTTGATGAAGAAGACTTGGTGAGCTTGGCTCTCCTTGGGCTTCCGAAGAGTTGGCATAGCTACAAAGACTCTGTCAATGGACGGGAGAAACTGCCAGGATGGGAGCGACTTTGGTCAGATTTTGTGCAGGAGGAGATAAGACGGGGTACCAGGGATGGATCTTCATCGAAGAATGAAGATGAAGAGAATTGCACTTTGGCTGCCAAAGCAAGGAAAGGGAAGGGGAAGAAATCTTCTTCAAAATCCGGTGCTAAAGGCAAGAAACAATACTTGTCCAAAGTGAAGTGTTTTCACTATCACGAGCATGGACATTTCGCCACTAACTATCCACAGAAGAAGAAGAATAAGCAAGCTGCTAGATTTGCAGCTGGAGAGGACTTAGCCTCGCAATTTGAGCTAGATTTTTCCTTGATCGCATGCTTTGTTTCAAGCTGCATGGGATCGTTGTGGTATCTTGACAGTGGTGCGTCTTTCCATATGACGGGAGACAAAGAGTTGTTTAGTGACTTGGAGAAGAAGGACCTCCAGATGCATATAGAAATGGGTGACGTTGGTCGGTACAGTGCGACTGGCATTGGGACCATTACCTTTGAGAGGGAGTCCGGTAATCCATTATTGTTGAAGAATTTCATGCATGTTCCAGGTTTGAAGAAGAACTTGGTCTCAGTCGCAATGCCGGAAGACAGAGGTTATGATATTGTTTTCAGTGAGGGAAAAGCCTTCCTTCGACATAAAACAACAGGTCAAACCAAGAAGATAGGGGTTCGAATTAAGAATCTCTACAAGGTGGAGGTAGATGACTGCACTGCAATAGTGGGCAAAGCAGAAGAAGTGGTGAGCCGGGATGAGGGTGAATTATGGCACAGGAGATTGGGCCATCTTCACCATGGCACTTTGAAGATTTTGTAGCAGATTTATATTAGACTTCCCAAGGGTACTCTTGTGCAGTAAAATCAGTGCAAAGGATGTACAATGGGTAAGTTTGTGAAGACCACCTTTCATGAGAAGGAGAATCGTGCTTCGGTGATCCTGGAGAGAATTCACACAGACGTGTGTGGACCATTCTCGGTTGCTTCAACAACAAAACACAGGTATTATGTGATATTTGTTGATGAATTTTCTCAAAGATGTTGGATCTTCTTCATGCAGAAGAAGAGTGAAACGTTCTCAAAGTTCTGCGAGTTCAAGGCATTGGTGGAGAAGGAGTCGGGGAAGCAGGTGAAAGCTTTATGGAGAGATAATGGTGGTGAATACATCTCGGGCGAATTCAAAGACTTCTGTAGCAAAGCAGGAATTCAAAGAGAACTCATAGCACCTCATAACCCACAACAAAATGGGGTCGTGGAGAGAAAGAATAGAACTATCGTGGGTGTTGCACGAGCGATGCTGCATGACCAGGGCCTACCGATGAACTTGTGGGCGAAAGCATGCAACACTGTGGTTTATGTGCAAAACCATTGTCCTCATAGAGTACTTTGCATGAGTACACCCGAGGAAGCTTTTACTGGTAATAAGCCTGATATTTCTCATTTGAAGATTTTTGGGTCACCTATTTGCATTCATGTGACGAAGGACGCCGAGAAGAAGCTGGAGCCGACTGCAGAAGTTGGGATATTTTTGGGGTACACAGAAACACCCCATAACTATCGTGTGTATTTTCCAAACAGTTGGATGACTGTTATGTGATGGGATATAAAATTCAATGAGGTGAAAGCCATGAAGTTGTCGCTTGAGAGGGAGCTACACTTGCATGTGGAAGAGGAACTTCTTATTCCCAAAGATGAGCCTCTGGATGTGGATCAGCCATAGGAGGAGATTCATGGAGTGGAGGAGTCTACTCATGCAGAACCAAACATCAGACAAGGCAGAAAGCATACCACAGAAGCTGAGAGACTGAAGGTGGATGTGGCATAGAATGTAGGAGCCCTACATCACAGCACAGACAGAGACAGTCACCTGACCGGTATACTCGATACATGGCTCTTATGAGCAAGTGTATTGTGACAGATCCATCTTCTTTTGAAGAAGCAGCGCAGGAGCCCACATGGGTAGATGCCATGGTGGAGGAGTATGATTCTATTGTCAGAAACAGTGCTTGGGAGATTGTTCCAAGGCCGATGGTAAAATTAGTTGTAGGATCAAGATGGATCTACAAGTTAAAGCAAGCTACTGATGGGATCGTCAAGAATTATAAGGCAAGATTTTTTGCTTGGGGCTTCTCACAGATTGAGGGGATTGACTATGAAGAAACCTTTGCACCTGTCGCACGGTATTCTTCCATATGGACCATCCTTGATCTCTTAGCGCAGATGGGTTGGCACATTCATCAGATGGATGTGAATATTGTGTTCCTTAATGGGATCATTGAGGAAGAGATGTACATTGAGTAGCCTGAAGGATTTGAGATCTTCAGCAGCGAGTCGCATGTGTGCAGGCTCAAAAGAGCGTTGTATGGGCTGAAACAAGCACCTCGTGCTTGGTACACTTGGATCGACAGCTATTTCACTAGACTTGGCTTCACCAAGAGTGAGGCGGATGAAAACCTATACCAGATTGTGGTGGAGGGTAAGCTTTTAATCATTGTACGTTATGTTGATGATTTAATACTAATAGGTGATGAGCAGTTAATACACTCATGCAAGGTAGATCTTGCAAAGGAGTTTGAGATGAAGGATTTAGGCCTCCTTCATTATTTCCTTGGATTGGAAATATGGCAGCGGGAAGGTGAAATGTTTGTGTCTCAAGGAAAGTATGCCCGAGAGAGACTGGAGAAGTTTCACATGAAAGGCTGCAAGCCTATCGACACTCCTCTTCCAGGAAATTGGAAGAAAGAGGATGCTACATTGGCAGAGGTAGTGGATGCCACTATTTATCGACAGTTGGTGGGTTTGCTCATGTATTTAGTCAATACAAGATCGGACATATGCTATGCGGTGAACCAGCTTTCACAATCGATGGTTAAGCCTACCAAGCTCTTTTGGAAGGCAGGCAAGCAAGTCCTGAGATATCTCAGGGGCACATCTAAGTATGGTTTATGGTACATATAGATGGATGAGGTGAAGTTGGATGGCTTCACGGATGCAGATTGGGTAGGAAGCCAAACAGACAGAAAGAGAACATCAGGAGGGATTTTTAGCATCAGATCTATGGCAGTTTCTTGGTACAGCAGGAAACAAAGATCAGTGGCACTCAGTTCAGCGAAAGCAGAATACATGGCAGCAAGTTTAGCTGCATGTGAGGTTATCTGGATGAGGAATATTCTGGTTGGTTTGTTAAGTTCAAATTTAGATCCCATGGTGATTCATTGTGATAATTAGAGTTGCATTAAACTCTCAGTTAATCATGTGTTTCATGATAGATCTAAACATATTGATATTCGGTATCATCATATCAGAGACTATGTGTAGCAGAAGATCATGTTGCTTCAGTACATTCCTATGGAGGATTAGGATGCAGATATTCTAACGAAGGCGCTCACCAGGAGCAAATTCAAATACCATAGAGGCAGGATCGAGGTGAAGGATAATCCCTATCTTGTTGAGAGGGAGTGTTGAGAATCAAAAATATTATGAGCTTAGTGAAAATAGTCGCCTTCACTAAGTGGGCCCGCAGGCTATTTTTGGCGCAAGTCTATTTTTAGACTATGTCTATTTTTAGACATGATGATCATATTTCAGAAGTTGCAGGATGCTATTTGTGGATGGTTGTTCAAGTTGGAAAAATACATGAAATTCTATTTTTAGAATATTGGGTGAAGTCTATTTATAGATCGTCAATCTAAAAATAGATGCATGTCGATTATTATTAGCTCTTAATAATAATCAGACTCTAAACAACAACTTATTCTTTTGGAGTGACTTCGGGGCTCAAAGGTACGATGTGGCACAAGAAATTTAATAAAAGGAGAATTACGTCATTCCTAAGGGTTTACTAGGAGCTAGCATGAGGATTGAAGTTGTTCCAAGTGGCAAAGAAAGCAGGACAATGAAAGAAGTAGTTATGGAGTTGTATTTAGTTTAACTCAGTTAGACTCAGTTGAGATAGTTGTATCTAGTCTAACTGATTGATACACTAGTGAGAGTGGAGTGAATTAATTAGTTAATTAATTCACAAATAATAACTCTTTAATCAACTGAACAATACAGAAGTTAACTACAATGCATGGCAGTTTCAGTGGAGACTAGTGGAGAAATAGGTGAAAGGGAAAGATAGACTATCTGTTGTGACTATAGTGATGCATTGATTGCATCACACACTCAGTGGAGATGCCAATGAGGATTGCGCAGTCAAGTATGGATTAATTCAAATTCATTTAGAGTTATTCTTCAACAGAGATTGCGCAGTGGAGGCAGGCTAGCAGGTGGCAAAGATCGGTGCATGGATTTGCAAGATTAGGCCTGTATAGTGTATGACGATTGTACTATACTAAGAGCCTGTGATAAGCTTTGTATGCTTGTATGAGATTTTCATATGATCTCCATGTTACATAATATATAATTGGGGTTTTCAACTTCAGGCTTTCCCGGTTAAAAACTGTGTTATGTGCGATTGAATATTTTTGTTTATGCTTCACATGTGTGTGCAATTAATTTTTCCACAAAAGATGAACAAGTGGAATAGATTCAGTATCTTGCATAAAGTTAAATAGTGTGAGATCATGTGGATCTTGGACATATGCATGTTTAGTGCATATAATTTCTACATTATTATTATTATTATTTGTTCGTTTCTTTCTAGTTTTTCCTAGTCAAGTTTTTTCTCAAGTTTTTCAGCTTTGAATGCTAAACACACTTCTTGATGTCTTGCAGTGGAAACACCTCACATATTAGCATAGGTCCAAGATCTATTTCTGGTACAATAGCGCAAATTGTGGAAGATTTGGTAAGTGCCTGCTACTGAAAGCCTTGCCACTATGACCCAAGTGCTATTTGGCCACAACTAGAAGGTTAGTGCATTGGGAAAAAGAGAATGTTGTGTGTGTTGATGCTATACACAGGGCATCTTTTTGCAAGCCCTTTTTCCCATCATGTGCAAGAGCAGTTTGCATATGCAAGATGCACATAACATTATATTTTCCCAATAAAATAACCTTTTAGTGTTGCATGAGCTTCTAGCCTCTTTAGACTAAGGAGCTATCCAGAACTTTGTTACTCTTGGTTCGTAGTTATCTTGTGAGTTTAGTCTGATTGCAAGACTTTTGCCTTAACATTCCTTCTCAATGTTTCTGCCATAACCTCAAAGCTACTCGGGTTTGGGGTTGTTCCCTAGATATCTCTTGGGGCCTGGACCAACCTCCTGATCTGCTTGCAGCATTTCTATACCTCCAACAGTTATATCACTTACCATAGGCATTTTTGTTTCTCCAAGATGTCGTTACTCTCGCAAAAGGGTGCATTATAATTTAAGATTCTTTCTCCCACAACTCAACATGTTGTGTGCAATGTGGTGCCTATTGGGTGATTTCGATAGCTTCTACAAACTAGTTATTAGACAATGTTTCTAACCTCTTAGGAAGGAGATACTTAGCGGTGGCTACCTCTCTAACAATTGCTGGTATTGATTGTTCATTAGTATATTGAAAAATTCATCGTCGGGGACTAATGTTTCAAATTTATCAAGTGTCGCTTGTTTCATATTCAACACAAGATGGACTTTGCATGCACTCAGTTCATTGGATCAAGGCTTTCTGGCTTGCCTTGAATATTGAAAGAGAGTTACAGAAGTGATCCTTAAAAATGGAGCATCATTGGCAACAATTGAAGCTCCTCTCAGTGGATGTTTTCTAATCCCTCTTCTTCTACTCCTTCCCCTTGTCATCTTCATTTGTTTACAAGGCATGAAAAAGATACCCATAAGTCTAAATTTTAGCCAAAAATAAATTGTAATGATAGTGGAAATGTTACGAGAATACTTTTATTATCACTAATGGTATGCCCATTCTAATGAGGGATGTCTTAAGAAAAGAGTTTTCAACACATATTTCAGTGGCTGAGAAAAAGGAAGGAGAAGGTTAAAATGATTATAGTCAACAATCCCACTTACATAAGTGGTTGTTGTGGACTTCCCAATCCATGGTGGAAATGCCTCTGCTACTAAGTACGGTAATTCTAACATTTCAAAAAAAAAATGGAAAAACAATTCTAAGCCCACAATTAGTCTTAATCATCACTGACTACTTCACTTTATACAAGGATGCTTTGTTTGTGAAAAACTGTTGCATTATAGTTAATGGTAGTGATAAAAATCCTATTTCACAAGATCATGTGAATTTTCTTAATTTCCCTTCAAAATGTTAACCTTGGTCTAAAATTTTAGGGTTGGATGAAGGATAAGGAACCAATGCAAGTTATGAAGGTCCATCAATTCACTTTTTCTATTGACCACTCTTTGATAGTATTAAGTATGATGGAACTCTTGTTGATTGTTGTGGTCTTATTCCTTGGAAGTTTTTATCAACACGATTTCCATGCAAGCTATTATACATTGTCTCGAAACTTCCCTATTTTTAAAGAAAAATTAGTGTCATGCTAGTGATTAATTTGAAACTCTATTTCAGTGGAAAAAATCATTGTTTTTTGGTGGAATAGTTCATAATTTATTCTGATATTTTTTTGCGTGTACTAGTCACGATGATAAATGTGTGGTTTACTTCAGAGGGTTCTCATTTCTTTCTAGATACGATTTTCGTCATTTGCTTTGAATACTTCTATAGTGCTTTACCTTCATATTTTATCCCCTGCACAATTTCTCCTAAGGTCCATGTTGTTATGTTTATTGGTTGTTTCTGTGGATACTTTTTCCTGAGGTTCTGCAAGGTAAATCAAAATGCAAAAAAATACTATTTTACATATCGATATTTGTTCAAGACATTATTGTGTGATACTTTAATTTCATAAATCTAGATTTCTATTTCGTTATCTATATCAATATATATGAACAGGCCCATGGATTGTTCATATTTATGAAACTGTGGAGTTATTCCTTTCCTGTTGCATGTTCTTTTATATTGTTATGTTGTGATTCAAATTTCTAGTTGTGCTTTCCATTTATTCTCCTACATAGTACATGCTTTGTTAGATTATATCAAAATTTATTCTTATTATCCTTTTATTATGTATATTGAACATATTATTTCTAGCAACTTTTGATTTTCCTAGATTTTCTATTCCTTTGGTGTATCTTTGCACCTTTAGGGGAAATTTATAGTTTAAATGCTAATTATTTAAAGGGTGTTAGCTCAATGGAAGAGAACCTGCTTTACGGAGGTTGGTGGTTCAATTCCATCATGCCCTGATATTCATAGGGAATGACGACGATCAGTTTTTGGTGACAGATACTCTTTTGACCATCACCAATGAGCTTATGGTGACATTTTTCGACCCTCACCAAAATATGAAATGGTGATGGTCAACGAACGCCACCATATATACACATTAATAGTGACGACCATTAAAGGTCTGTCACCATAAATATTTGTTGTTGATATGAAATGGTGAGGGTCATTGCTTGTCATTATAGTCATTATTCGTGATAGACCTTGATGTCACCAATGATTTTATAGTGACGGTCAATGAACATCGCCATATATATGCACTAGTAGTGACAGCCATGAAAGGTCCATCACAAAAAACCGTTGTTGTTCATATGAAATGGTGACGGTCACTATCCATCATTATAATCAATATTCGTGACGGACCTTGAATGTCACCCCAACACATACTTTCGGTGATGCCACCTTTGGTGACGTTCAGTTTTTTGGTGACGAAGGCTATTGTCCATCACCATTGCTCATATGAAATGGTGACGGTCACTATCCGTCACTATAAATCATTATTAGTGACAGACCTTGAATGTCACCACAACACCTATACTTTCGGCGATGCCACCTTTGGTGACATTCAATTTTTGGTGACGAAAGCTCTTTTGACCCTCACCAATGAGCTTATGGTGACCATTTTCGCCCCTCACCAATGTCATTTTTTCTTGTATTGTATCCCTTTGGCTATCCCTGCAATAAAAACTAGTCAGTCACATGATCAACATCTTTAACATACTTCTTAAGAAATGACACATGGAAAAAACCATGGACTTTTACTGTCGAAGGAATTGAAATTCAATAGGATATTGGTCCAATCCTTTCAAGAATCTTGAAAGTTACACAAAATTGAGGTGCCAAATTGGCACATGATCCAATTCTCAAGGAGCTCTTCTTGGGCTTAAGGAGAAAGTACACTTGTTCCCCGACCTTGAAATCCTTAGACAACTTGTTCCAATCTGCATAATTTTTTTTATCTCTCGTATGTTGCCTTTAAATTATTCTTGGTCACCTACATTTATTGTTCCATCTTTGCCAACATATCTGGTCCTATCAACATCCTGTTCACTGTATCACTCCAATTGATGGGAGTATTACAACTCTTCCCATAGAGAGCCTCAAATCAACTCATCCTCAGTGAATCCTGATAACCATTATTATAAGGAAACTCCACCAACATAAGGTAATCCTCCCATCTCCTATGTTGATGCATCACATACATCCTCAAAATTTCCTCCAAAATCATGTTGACCATCTATGTTTTTCCATCTGTCTGCAAATGATAAGATGTACTAAAGGTCAACTTTGTACCCAAACCTGAAAATAACTCTTTCCACAATCTATAAGTGAACTTAGCATCCCTATCTAACACAATTTTCCATGGAACACCATGTAGCCTCTCTACATATCTGATGAATATCTATGCTACATCACTTGCTAAGTAAGTTGACTTCACTAGAATGAATTTTTCTACCTTTGTCAACTGGTCAACTACAACCATGATGGAATGATGTTGTCTAGTTTTCCTCGGAAAACCTGTGATGAAGTCCATGGAAATGACCTCCAATTTCCACTCTAGAATCAGAATTGGCTGTAGTATTCCACCTGGATGTTTACACTCTACCTTTACTTGCTGACAATCCAAGCACCTAGCCACAAATTTTGCCACTTCTTTCTTCAAATTCAGCCAATAATAAAACTTCTTCACCACTGCCAATGTTTTATGATATCCCAAGTGACCTGAATATGGTTTAGCATGAAAATCCCTCAAGATAAGCTTCTTGAGCTCACTGTTGTCTGGCACATATATCTTGTCTCTAAATATGACCAGACCATCCACTATGAGATAATATTCCACATCCTAGTCACTTGTACCTTGTTGTAACATGTGCCTAAGCTACATGTACCTGTCATCTTGTTCTCCTGCTTGTAAGATCCAATCCTGTAAATATGTCCCATAAGAATCATATTTTCTATATTATTTGCCTGTAATATCCTTCTAAGAGAATATTCAACCCTATTCTCTTTACCTTTGATGTACTTGATATTAAAGTCAAACTCACTGCTTGTAGCCAATCATACAGCTTGTCTGGCATTTATATTCGGTTGATTGAATAAATACCTCAGTCCACTTTGACCACTCATAAATAAAAACCTACTACCAAGAAGTTAGTGTCTCCACATCTTCAATGCATGGATGATCACTTCTAACTCAAGATCATGAGTCAAATAGTTCTGCTCATGCTCATTCAATTTCCTTAATTCATATCATACCACCCATCCTTCCTACATAAGGACTCCACCAAGTCCTCTCTTGCAAGCATCTGTACACACCAAAAAATCTTTGTCTGGATCTACAATCTTTGACACTAAATAATTTTTCGATAACTGCTTTAACTTATCAAAACTTTTTTCACTTTCCTCTATCCATTCAAATTTCTTACTTTGCCTCTATAGTACGTAATAGGATATCCAATCTGAGAGAAGTCCTTGATGAACCTCCTATAATAACATTCTAACCCCATAAATGATCTTACCTCTCCCACATATCTAGGAGCTTCCCACTCCATGATAGCTCTTGTCTTCTTTGGATCCACTGTTATACCTTCCTTAGAGACCACATGCCCCAAGTAATTTACCTCTGTCTGAAATAAATTGCATTTATATAGCTTAGCATACAATTGATGCTCTCTCAACAATCTCAAAATTGTTGCTAAATGTTTGGCATGTTATTCCTCATTTGTAGAGTATATCAAAATGTCACCAATGAATACAATAATGAAATTTTCCAGATAAGTACGCAACACACTATTCATAAAGCACATCAAAGTAGCTGGAGCATTATTCAAACCAAATGGAACTAGAAAAAAACTCATAATTCCCATACCTAGTCCGGAAAGTAGTCTTTTAGATGTCCTCTTCTTTAATGTGTACCTGGTGATATCTAGATCTCAGATCAATCTTCAAGAACACTGTTTCTCCCTTCAACTAATCAAACAAGTCACCAATCCTCAGAGACAAATACATTTTCCTGATGATTACCTTGTTAAACTGACTATAATCGATGCACAACCTTAGAGTACCATCCTTCTTCTTTACAAACAATATTGGTGCACCCCAAGGAAATACACTTGGCCTAATGTATCCCTTATCGAGCATTTCCTTCAACTACAACTTCAACTCTACTAAATCTGGTGTGATAATCCTGTAAGGTGCCTTTGATGTTGCCGTTGACCATGGTACAACCTCAATGGAAAAGTCCACTTCCCTATGAGGAGAAAACTCTAAAATATCTGTTGGAAATACATCCTCAAACTGTTGCAAGATCGAGTACCTCCTCAATACCTCTGCATCTTCATCCTCCTAGCTTTATCACTAGAAATATGTACTACAAATAACACACAGCCTTTTTTGTGACTATGATTTTCCTGCATAGCTGTCACCATTCTGACTGATGTTGCCTTCTTCTTACCCTCTAAGATTATTTGTTCTCCATTTTCATCTAAAAACTCAATGGATTTTTCATAACAATCCACATTATTCTTGTGCATGTACAACTAATCCATACCCAAAATCATACTATATGATCCCAATGACAATACTTTCAAATTTGTTGATGTAGGCATGCCATTCAACTCAAATGCACAAGCTCATACCCAATGATTAACTATTTTATTTTTGCATGTAGATAATTGCACTAACCAAGATTCTACATGCCCTTATTTATTCAAACCACACTTATCCACCAAGTCAAGATTAAAATAACTATAACTAGATCAAGGGTCAATCAAAATAGAAACAACTTGATCACAAAGCTTACCATCCATCTTTATAATAGATGCCTAGTGATCTACCTGCCTGTTATCCAACATTACATAGATACGAGGAATGCTCTGCCCAACACCCCCAACTGTTTGTGCTTCTTTTGCACTATAAATTTGAGGCCTGACACCCCACTTCTACTGGAAATCCATCTTAATATGCTTCTCACAACATGTCCAACACTGTAACCATCTTTTACCGTCACCTCTATTCTGTTTCCCTCCAGGTTGTGACACATGTACTTGTCTAACTATGTTGAAATTCTTGTAAGGTGCAACATTCTCTTTCTCATCTACATCCTGAGGCCTTGTTATTTTTGGTTTCCATTTACCTTTAGCTTTCTCTTTTGATCCAGGTCTTTTAGCTTCAAGGATGCATTCAAAATTGCATATAAAAGAGCATATTAATCAAGTAACTTAATACCACATGAAAAAAAGTGGAAATCATAAGAAAACATGTTTTTGAAGACATAAAGATTTAATTACGGAGTTCACCCAATGTGGGCTACGTCTCTAAGCCCTGTTGAAAAGTGTGGAGGTATTATTCATTAAGTGTCATCAAAGAAATCAGTTACAAACAACTTTACAAAAATGACCCTTATACGTCCAATTCAGATGATGGCCTAAAAATGGAGACCTCAATTGGAGAAATAGACTGTACTCTTAGATTCATTTTGTGGAATCATATAAAAATGACTATAAATTTGTCAAATTATGGCATTGGCACCTCTGGCCCTCTAAGGGAATATTTTTGGCATCTCTAATTTACCCTCACTCCTGGTTCCGCTGCCCAGGCTGCTCCTAGTTCTGCGCAACCTGTTGTCCGCCAGTCCCATGAGCAATGGAATTGAGTTCTTATATAATCACTATGGTGTATTGGCCAAGGCACAGATCGTTGCCTGAATGGTCAAGCCCGTGGATAACATGGGGTCGGCCCATGTGAGTCGGGCGGGTTCGATCTCGGCTGATCACGTCACATATATATGGTGTAATATGGTTAGGGTTTAGGTGGTTCTACAAGGGGTGGCTTGCCCTCCCTTTAAATTATATCATTGTTCAATAACCGTTTGGAGGTGGGAGCCCACCCCCCCCCCCCTCCCCAAAATATATTTTTTTGATTTTTATAAAGCCACAAGTTAAAAATTGTCCACCTGAAAATAAGGATCATTGGGAAATTTAAGTAGGCAAAAAAATTTCTCATTCCGGTGGCCAAATTCCCTATACCCAAGCTCTGCCAAATTGTTACCTCATTAAGACTGCCACTTAGCCATGTTTGACCAGAACTTTGACCAACTATAACTTGAGCATACAAATGTGGATTTTTGTGTCGTTCACACTGTTGGAATCAGAGCGACGAGAACTATGATCTAGTTATGGTTTCACGTCCATACAATGACTTTTATTTTTTAGCTATTTTCAAGGCCACTTCTATTTATGGATCCTACCGGATCATTCCTCCCCACTAAGGAGCTTTTGGACCGCCAAAATATTTATCAATCAATTGGTAAGTGAGGGAATTTCTCCCTCACTTTCTCCTTTTCCATCCATCGAGCCTTGGATGCATTCATTTGAAGAAAATACGAAGATACTCCACATCTCCCCGTCATGAAGTGCTTATCTTCGTGTCGAGAATGATGTCCTATGGTAGCTCACATATGTATTTAGGTTAAAAATCATCCATTGTAGGACCATGTCAAACCTATTCAGTGTCCATGATCAAAGGAGGCTCATAAAGCTTCAAATTTTCAGTGTTCGCCATTAGGTAAATCTGCGTGTATGCTAGAAAATCGAGATGAAAAACATTGTCTCTAATATTCTCTAGTATGGTGAATGAGCCATATCTAATTGTTCACAACTTATTTCCTTCCCCTTTCATTCTATACTTACTTATGTGGAGCCACACATTTTCCCCAACTTGGAATTGGTGAACGTCTTGGTGTTTTTCATGTTGAGATTTGTATCGAGATTGATTTTTCTCCAACTACTCCTGCACTTCCTGGTCAGTCATTTGAATCAGTTGAATGAGCTTCTGGGATTTTTCCCTATCATATCTCCCACTGGAATATTCATCTCTCCCAAAGACCATTTCTAAGGGATCCTTTGGAAAATAACCAAACCATGGCTCGAATGGTGCGCTTTGAGTGGATGAATGCACTGCCCAGTTGTATGCATGTTGTACATAAGGAAGCTTCTCATCTAAAAACTTGGGATGTTTTCCACAATAGCCTAGAAGTGAGTATATCACGGTGTGGTTGACAACCTATGTTTTCCGTTGGTCTGCATAAGAAATATCTGCTCCTCTTCAACTTGGTGTCCATCATCCTCCACAAACTCGTCCAAAACTCTCCAAGGAAGCGAGAGTCTCAATTAGACACAATGTATGTGGGTAGCCCAAAATGGACCCATAAAAATTGGAATAAGAGATTAGCAATATTATATGTAGTGACCTGCTTCTTACAAGGCATTAAGACACATTTTTCTAAATTGATCCACAATGACTTACAAATAGTCATGACCTATCATAGAAAAATGAAAACCACCTATGTTGTCTAGGTAAATCCTCTCTACAGACAGAAACGATCCCTCTAGCCCTAGGTTGGGTCTAGCAAAAAGGGGAACAAGAAAATACCTACTTTCCTACATTATAAATGAAACATAGATCGAAAGAGATGGCCTACCTTAGTCTGATCTTGCGATGTTTCTCTTCGTCGAAGCTCTTTGTTCCTTCGCTGTTTCAAACTTGAATCTCTCTACTACCAGCATTCAATTACCTGCACAAGTGACCAAGAAATAACAAGAAAACATGAAAGTGAAACATGCATATACAAGAATAATATATCTAACTGATCAAGGAATGCTATAATTCTTATCATGAACACAGACAAGAATGGAAAATAAATATCAGTTATACTATATTGTTAATAAAAAAGGAGTTACAACCTACACCTTGATGTTGAAGCTCTCCTTCAGTGGGTCTGAATCTAGGCACGTCTCCAAAGTACTCTTTTTCAGCTCAGCATGAGAAGGCTAAGGGTCTTAACTCTCTCCTTCAAAGCTTATAACAATATTCAAACCTTTCTCTGCTCTTCTCTTCTATTATGTCCTAACTAGCAAAGGCTTTTGAAGGTGATCAATTTATAGTGATGGATGAGGGGACATGGATCCACTTATGATGGGAAAAAGTCTTATCTCTTTGGAGGTTCCTTTTTTGTAGGAACAAGAGACCCAAAGGAGGAAGCTTGCCCATATCCTGATAAAAAAAAATCCAGCTCTTCGCCCTCGAATATTCTATGCCATGAAGCTTCATTTCCATTTTAAAAAATCTTCCACAAGTAGATCGATGCAGGTATGAGGTCCATACTAGCACTGATCGATGTTGGTCACAAGATAAGGATGGATCATCGGCACTAGTAAGACACAGAAGGGTCGCTTTGCTCCAAAAAAATTGGTTTTTAGGGAGCTACTCGAGGAATGATCAAAAGAGAGATTGTTCTTCATACTGTAAGGGATGCAAAGGCATATTTTCATGATGGAAAAATTACACAGGGATCACTGCAAGGGTCCTTTAGGATTCGGGAATAGGGAGTACAAGGACAGTGATAAAATGTTGTGTAGCATATGCCCCCTAAATCATGAAGGAAAAATGAGAGTGGGGTGAAATTATTTACGAGTACGTGCCAAGACCAAGATGCCACCATCGGAAAACCTGTGAATCAAGTACACATGTAGAATTGAAATATCTTATATAAATACATGAGTATAAGGCATGGATGCAGGCATCCATAGAAGAGATCATGTAATATGATCCATATCATGGACATAGCCATCCAACAATAAGAAGGATAAAAAATATGGGCTCATGTATGGTCGCAGGCATCCGTAAAAAAGAGTCATGTATACAGTCATGAATGACTCATATTTCCTCGCAACTTGGATTTTATAAGACAAAATATTGGTTCTTGTGCTCCGTCATTACCCAATAAAGTACAAATTCAGGCATTTGAATGAGTGAGTTGAAGTCAAACATGCAATAATATCTCTTGATTACCAGTCAATGATGTAAATTGTTAACAAGTGCGAGAGAGACCACGAATAATGATAATGGCACTCAAGGCACTAGCAGTATAATCCATGAGATGTGAATAAGAAACTGAAGTCAAACACTCATGAAATCACCCGATCAAAGGCTAATGAGGTGGACATGTCGTCAAATGCAAAAAACCTGCCATTAAGGCATGCAGGCTCTAAGGTACTGAAAGGAGTCTCTAGATAAATTTGCTAGATAATGAGTTGAAGTCTACAGGAAGCGATCCATCGAAGGAGGGCCATGATGTATCTCAAATCATCGACATGATACAATGAAACAATATGGTTTTGAATCAAGACTGAACAAAGAACCAGGTAATGAATAAAATATAGAAGGAACTGCTCTTGAACATATCGGTGACACGACTCTAGAGTTTGGTAGTATTTGACTCAAATGGAATTAGAGGTCATGTTGACAAGATTGGTAATTGGATGAGAGGAAAATAGATTTCCCAAACCCGTGGAGGAAAAGTGAAAAATGTAGGATATCCCCAACCCGACACGAACTGCAAATAAGTGGCATTTTCAAGAGCGACATGCTGTCGACACAACTGATAAATGCTTCCATTTTCCCCCACCATTTTTGGCATGTACCCCAATTATTTTTTCATACAAGCTTGAAGGGGATAGCATATGCGTGTCATATAAGTTTTTCCTTCAGAAAAATCCATCCTAGTACATTTTACAAGCCATATGAAGGAGGAACTCGGTAGCGTCATGCTGACAAACCCAATGTCGTTAAATTTTAATGAGTCTGACAAAGGTTAAACTCAATGCCTTTTCACGTTTAGAGAGTTTGAAAAGAGGTTGAAAAGAAAAATCCATAGGGCCCTTTTCGTAGATAGTCCCTCGAATCTGAAAAGGTAGAAAACAAAATTCAAGAGAACCTCTTAGTCGTGATTGACTAAGGTATTCCTTTTTTGTAAATAGTTTATCCCAACCCGAAAAAGGGATAAACATATAAAGGGTAAACAATATTTTATTTACTTTAGCAAATTCAGAATTACAAATACTCGACAATATTTTCATATTTCGAGAGTCGGAAAAGAGCTTAAAGATGACTCCAAGGGGGTGACTTTTTCATTTGTTTTTATCGAGACTGAAAAAGTAATAAACTAGAACTCGTTCTCATATCATCCGTAAAATATTTTACCCTGTTGCTGAACAAGAGTGAACACATTATCTGTTTTCATGGAAAAAATAATAAAATATTGAAAAAACCCTAACAATGATATAAAAATTTATAAAAATAAATAAAAAAAGTAAAGCATTTTTCACTTTTTACTTTCACATGTCATTGGAGAAGTTTTTTACCCTTTTTTACCTTAATCGTCAGGAGTTGGTTGCGGCTGATCCAGGAAGCCAATCGATTAACTATCTATGCCAGGTAAGAGCTACGTCCATTGTCTTTGATTTCATCCCTATTTTAGCAACTTTCACGATGTTTTTTGAATTTTTGGGAAGAAGTTTTTAAATTCTTTTTCGATGCAGATGTGCACAAGTATTCCCTTCGGGATCGCGCCGATCTATGTTTTTTTGTATAGGTTGCACGTCGATCACAAAGATCGAAAAAACATGAATATTCTCCCAAAAAACACCATCCAAAATAGATTTTTAGGCTTATATTTTTAACAATATGTCTTACAATTGCGGTGACAAGAGGAAACCAACAAGAAAAATGGTGATTGATTAGATGGAGAGAGAGCATGAGGAATTGGAAAGAGAAGCCATGGAAGATCGAGACTGTCTGACTGCCTTGAGGAACTATGACCTCCTCAAGTTATTCTTAACTTCAGGCCTAAGATCTTAGCCTAAGTTTCTCCAATACCTGGTAAGCATATGGGACATAAGACGAGAAAGATTCATAATCGGCGACCAAGAGCTAGAAATCGAGGTCTCTGACATCTATTTCATCACTGGTTTATGACGGAGGGGGGAACAAGCCCGTCTAGTAGGAAGCTAAATTATGGTTGAGAGCATGGATATGTTATT
The DNA here is from genome assembly GCA_034641835.2 of Pinus albicaulis. Classification (NCBI taxonomy): domain Eukaryota; kingdom Viridiplantae; phylum Streptophyta; class Pinopsida; order Pinales; family Pinaceae; genus Pinus; species Pinus albicaulis. The sequence continues at coordinate 659,841,659 of CM076575.1, read as the reverse complement.
AGGGAGGCATTGTCCAGAGGCAAAAAAGTCGTCAAGTGGGAAGGTTGACATAAGAACCATAAACAACCTGCCTTTAAAGGTAGTCCTGTAGACTATAACATGCGTTGTTGGGGAAAAAGTTCATCATGAGGCTAACAAGTCTCAACTACAGACTACCATAAACTACATGTCACCCATGATCTTCAACTGGTTAGAAGAAGTTTTGGCCAACATGAAGAAACAACTCACCGAACGTAAAAAATGGCTGACTCAAACAATTTGGGTATGGGTCAATTCTAGCAGCACTCTTTTTGGAACGAGTTTCGTTGTTCCAGTTTAAGTGGGAAAAAGTGGCCATGCCAGCACCATGACATCCACATATGATCCGATGGAGTGATTTGATGCCTTTCTTAGGAGGCGGACAACACATGTTGTATAAACCATCTTTTTTCGTATGGATGAGGCACCAACTCATTGTAGTGGAGGATTGGCCGTATTCTGGGACTGAATTCAGAGGTGACCTAGACCTTCTGCTTCCAGATGGTTATCAGTGGGATGATAGAGGTAAAACATTTTTTTGTTGTTAAGTTTTGTATATTTATATTTTTTTTTGGTATACATGTTCTAATGTTTAAACTTGTATGTTGCAAATATTGGACCACAAAGACCTGTTGAAATGTCCCCCATAGCCAGAAGAGTGATGTGGGAGTTTGAGGCTACTCTTTCATGTGGAAGGGCTTGAGACAACGAAAGAGGAAACATCTAGGAACCTGGACGCAGATTGAAGTATGCCCATGTCCATGATATCCCCCGCTGCTACCAGAGGTGCACTATGGAGGTCTCAGACCGTATCCACCATTTGCTGACTCGAGTTATCCCAGTAGTGACTTGTTATCATGAGCATCATGATGAATAGTATTTTTAGTTTTAGTTCTACAATTTTTGTTTTTGGGACTTGTGAGTCACTTGTGTACCAGAACACATATTTATTTTTTGGATTATGATGTACTGAAAAACTTTGCAAACATTATCAATATATATATATATATATATATATATATATATATATATATATATATATATATATATATATATATATATATATATATATCTTTGTGTGTGTGTATTATATATTTTCTTGTTTAATGTATGATGTAATGATGATCATGGTTTTACAAATTTCACAAATGTCTATCTAAAACATAATTATCCAATGCATCTGTTAATGTATTCATGCATCTTGGAATATGTTGATATGTGATGCAATCAAAATTTCTTTCTAAGAGACGAACACAGATAAATTCTCAAAATTTGAGGGTTTCTGACGAATGTCGCCCATTGAGTTGAAGGACAACAAGCTGTGAATCAAGTTTTACAACCAGTTCTCTAATTGAAATAGTAATCGCTTCTGACAGAAGTTCAATGGCTGCACTGTACTCAGCAATATTGTTGGTTGTATGACCTAAACAGATACCTTGTAGATCAACTAACTCACCATTAGGGTCATAGATCACCCATGCAACAGAGGATAGGTTCTGGGTGCTACAGCAAGCACCACCAGCAAAACCGACATAAGGATTTAAAGACATCTGTAAATCAAGTAAAACAAGATAAGCAGGAAAATTGCTAACAAAAATCACACCAAAAACAAACTGTACAACTTTTTTTGTCATGTTGAAGAAGATATTGCGATAATTTCGCTCTTCTTCTTCTCGTGCATCCTCATATGCCATGTTCCATATTCCTGGTGCATGCCTTGCTTTGGGATCAAAGGACTTGAGTTTTCCTTCACCATTTTGGAGCTTGTTCCTGGTTAGCATTCACTTATGCAACTAGCATTAAGAATACCTGCTCTAATACCAAACTTGATCCAAATATTTTAACTTCAAGGATGCATTCATAATTTCATATAAAAGAGCATATTAAGCAAGTAACTTAAACCACATGAAAATAAGTGAAAATCATAAGCAAACATGAGATCAAAGACACAAGATTTGATTATAGAGTTAACCTAATGTGGGTTACAGCTCTAGGGCCTGCTCAAAAGTGGGGAGGCCTTCATTCATTAAGTGGCATCAAAGAAATAAATTACAAGAAAATTTACAAAAATTACCCTTATACCTCCAATTCGAATGATGGCCTAAAAATTGAGACCTCGGCTAGAGAAATATAATACACAGTTATATTAGTTTCATGAAATCGAATAAAAATGACTATAAATTTGTCAAATTCTGACACTGGTACCTCTGGCCCTATAAGGGAATATTTTTGCAAACTCCAAGATACCCTCGCTCATGGTTCCACTGCCCAGTCCGCTCCTAGTTCCACTCCCTCTGTCCTCCATCAGTCCCTTGAGAAATGGAATTGATTTCTTATATAATCCCTAGGGAAAATTGGCCAAGGCATGGGTCTTTCGTGCAATGGTCAAGCCCACGAATAACGTGGGGGCGAGCTGGGTATAAAACCCACAGACCCTAATTTTATACAACAATTATATATATATATATATATGAGAAGCAGTTTTTTGGTTTGTATTTTAGTTTAAATTATATGTGGGACCACATGTTTTGGTGGGTCGGCCCACGTGGGCTGGGCAAGTTCGATCCTCGCCTATCCCATCATATATATATGGTGTAATATGGTTCAGGATTGGGCGGGTATGCCATGGGTGTCCCTCCCTCCCTTTTAATTATATAGTTGTTCAATAACCATCGGGGGGTGGTGGGGGTGGAAACCCTTCCCCCAAAATATATATATATATATTTATTTTTATAAAGCTACTAGTTAAAAATTTCCCGCTGGAAAATAAGGGTCACTGGGAAAATTAAGTAGGCGATAAATTTGATCATTCCAGTGGCCATATTTCGTGCGCAAAGACCCTGCAAAATTGTCACCTCATTAAGACTCCCACTTCGCCAAGTTTGACTAGAAATTTGACCAACTATAGCTTGAGCATACAAACTTGGATTTGAATTTCATTCACACTGTTGGAATCATGGCAATGAGCACTGCAACAGGATCTTGGTTTCACTTCCATCTGATGACTTTGATTTTTTAGCTATTTTCAAGGCCACTTCTATTTCTAGATCCTCCTGGATCATCTTTCCCTTTCCAACCTTGCTCTGATTTTGTCTTACGCTTTGACTGATCATAGTAGTGCTTCAGTTTCATAATGACTTCCTCAAGCAATTAAGGCTCATCATACTCAATTTGATCTCTAAATTCTCATGGAAATCCACTGGAAAATGTATGAACCTTATATTTTTCATCCTTAAGATACTGTACATACCTATTGCAATAAATCGAAGAACTTGGTCGTATACCCCTCATTTATCATCAATCCCATATTTAGCTCATACAATTCCTTATAACTATTGTCATATTACCTTTCTGACATGTACTTCTTCCTGAAAATTTGCTTAAATTCATGCCAACTCAACTCTTTTGTCCTAATGTCTCTGACCCGCTTCACATATTCCCACCGGATGTTTGATTTCCCTTTGAGGATGAAGATAGATATTTTGGACTTCATATTTGATGTAAAATTAATCAGGAATGCAACACAATAAAAATATAATATAAACACATTTATGCAACAAAAATAACACTTCATTTAAGTACGAGGGGTTTCCGCAGTTACCAGGTGCAAGCCCTGAAAGTGATGATTAATGTCATGTGATTCATTGCACTAGTTTCAATCCCACTTCTTCACCCCTGTGAGCATCACCCGGTGCAATGAATGCTAAGTGGACTATTCAAAAATCATGAGAAGTTAGTCAGTTATGACTACCTCTCATGGAAATGGTCATAGATGAATGACTTACATAACACAGTTGAATCCCAAAAATTATATCTAATATAATGCACTGCGGAAACCCCTCGTACTTAAATAAAAAGAGTAAAGGGAGCTCTACTTGACTGTTTCATGAGGCACAATATTGGCTAAGGTTTTGTAAATGGGGTAGAAAGCTAAGTGGGCTTTATTGTGGGGAAAAACTCCACAGTTAAGCACGCTTGAGCCAGAGGATTTCTGGGATGGGTGACCTCCTGGGAAGTTCTGGTTACTGGGGGCAAGCACCGGAAGTGATGATTAACACTATGTGATTCATTTCACTAGTTTCAATCCCAATTCTTCACCCCTGTGAGCATCACCCGATGCAATGAGTGCTAAGTGGACTATTCAAAAATCATGAAAAATTAGTTTGTTACGACTAACTCTCATGGAAATGGTCATATATGAATGACTTAATTAACGCAGTTGAATCCCAAAAATGATATCTAACACTTCATTTCATTAATATCAAATAAATTAAATATGTTTACATACATAATGTAAATAAACTAGCTCAAGCGATGGTAGTTTATCTTCGAGAAAAAATATGGAAGTTAACTATAAAAAATTACTATAATTAGTCCACAAGAAAAATGTGTTATAGTGAAATGGTAGGGTGTTTGAAAATGAGCTTTCCTTGGTCATGGGAACTTCAATATTTTTAGTCATAAATGCAAGGGGAATGATCGAATATTGAAAACCATTGAATATTTATACGTTGTTGAAGATGAAAATTTCTAGATTGCTAGTCAGCTCGAATTGTTCGAATTTTGTCATGTTAATGTATTTGAATTATCTTTTTGAGAAAAGATTTGATTTTAAGTAATAATTGTGAAGTTGGTCGGAGGAGGTATAACGATGTAAAACCCTCCTCCCATATTTACCCAAGCAAATCGGTCCACTAGGGTAAACATGTGACAAAAGGCTACTATGGTGTGATTCAACTCCCAATGTACATTTAAGGAAGTGTAATTGAAAAAACTAAACCAGTATGACCTTCCACACACAAGACCTTCAGGAGCCAACCAAAACTTCCAAGTGACCAGCCCCTGAGGAAACTTGCATTGTACTGATCTCAACCCTCAGCCTCTCCCATGACAAGTCATGCATGCAATCGGGCCTTCCACTTTCTCCCACAATAAGGCATGCCGAAAATTGGGGACTTTTTTTCAGGAATTTTTGAGCCATCGAACCCAGATTTCGAGCCACTTTTTCAGGGCTTGGTCTCAAGCCATTTCCCATAACTTCATGAAAACTTCAGAAGTGATAAATAACATTGAATCAAGGTTACTCATGCAAACATTTGATCAAGGAATTGATTGGAACCCTACTATCCATTATAAGAATTTTGTCAAACATGTCACAAATATGTAATCTACAGGCCATCATAACAGATCTAAGCACATGGGTCTCATACTTATTTGATATTCGAAAAGAAGAATTGATGCCTTATCAAAATAGTTGCATTATCATCTATTAGGTCATTTATTCATTTTTCATTCAATTTATAATCAAAACACCATGAGAGTCATACGTCAAGTATGTCTAAAACATACTCATAACCAATATATAACCAATGGAAGTAATATTGATACAACAACCATAAAAACCACATATGGTTCAATACATTTACACATGAAATTCCAAGGAGAAGTAGCTCTTATTAATGAATGCATAATCCAACCAGGTTTGGGACTTCCACAAACCACGCGACCATGGATTGGCTGAACCAAATCTTTCTTTCAACAAATCAACCCTGTGCGATATTCCAAGCATGAATGTGGGACTTAAAAAAAAATCAACCATGGCTTCCTGACGTCAAACCACCTCAACCCTCATCAATAGAACCAGGCTTTAACGCAATCCACGCTGGATCAATAGGCCCTAAACAAGCATACATGCCTCTGGATCTCTCCACCTAAACTGTGAGGAATTTGTCAGTCTCAACCTCTCAGCTTTACCATGTATTTTTCCATTACCAATAAAGGGATTCCTAGGCCTACAAGGTCTCCGCCATATGAGATTTACCATGTATCCAACCATTACCAATCAAGGGATTCATAGGCCCAATCAAGGGTATTCACCACTGAAATTTACCATGTATCCTGTCATTCACTAATTGAGTATTCTTAGGCTTAATTGAGGTGTTCACATCCAATATTTACCATGTAACTCATCCCAGGATTCCTAGACCTTGTGAATAATATTGAGTCCACCCCTCTCAGCTTCAAGTCCATCCGAAAATCCATCTCAACCAAATACAAGAGAACACACCACACCATGGCTATCCGTAAATGACAAGGCAAGGTTGAAAAACAACGTCACACCTGGAAAAAACCATGCCAATGAAAACAAGAGAACCAAAATACACATGCATGTTCCATGCATGCCAAAACCAGTAAGGAAATCACACATGAAAATAGATACATGGGAGTAATCTCGTTGTAGTTACTTGATCCTGCTCTTCCTTTCTTGATCTTTGCTCCAATTCTAGAGTTCTCCAAGAATGCTCAAGTGTCTAAGGGTGTGTGAGAGAGAGAATAAAGAGAGAGCTGCAAAACTGAATGAACAAAAGGTTGTGAATTGATCCTTGGAATCCTTTTTATTATTGAGGCATATATTTTATTTAATTTCCATTATTTTCCTTTATTTTCCTCCTCGCATGCATCTTGTGACCTTTCACCTTCCTTTTCTCCTTATTTCCTTTATTTTCATAAATAAAATGCCAATTAATTCCTCATGCCTTTCCAATTCTTTTTCCATTTCCTTTTCCAATTTCCTTAGCAATAATAAACCAAATGAACACTCACACTAGAATGTATTTCCCAACATTCAACTTGGAAAAAGTGTCTCGTAACCTTCATTATTATTTTCCTTTATTAACTTTATTTGCATGGAATTTTTACCAAGGCTATTATAGAACCCTCCCCCTTGGGGGAACACTGCCCTCGGTGTTTAATAACACCTACAACCAACAATACCAATGAAAAGAAAAACATACTTCCCATCGAGCTTTTTAACTTAGCTCGTTGTAGTATTTACAATGATCAGCCTGCTGAGAGGAACCCAACATGACAACCATATTGACATGACACCCAAACAGCGTATTGGAGCTTTATAACACAACTCATGGAGGTATTTACATACATATACATATTTACATATATCAAATAAACACACCAAAACATATACCAATAACATTCTCTCAACCAAAAAATAGAGAAGGATACATACCCCACATCTGATCCGCCATATCCCATGTAGCTTGATCAGGCCCAAAGTGTTTCCAATGCACTTTAACCTGCTTGATTTCTTGGTTCCAGAGCATGAACATCTTTCTTTGCACAATACACTGAGATTCCAGATGGAATTCTCCCTCTAGCTACCCCTGCAATACAAACAAATCAGTCACATGATCAACATCTTTAACATAATTCATAAGAAATGACACATGGAAAACATCATGGAATTTCACTATCGGAGGCAATGAAAATTCGATAGGATATTGGTCCAATCCTTTCAAGAATATTGAAAGGTCCACAAAATCGAGGTGCCGACTTGGCACATGATCCAATCCTCAAGGAGCTCTTCTTGGGCTTAATGTGCAAGTGCACTTGTTCCCCAACCTGGAACTCCTTAGAATACTTGTTATGATATGAATAACTTTATTGTATGTCCTTTGACTCCTTTAAATTATTCTTTATCACCTGCATTTCCCATTCCATCTCTTACAACATGTTCGGTCCTATCAACACCCTATTCACTATATCACTCCTATTGATGGGAGTATTACAACTCTGCCCATAGAGTGCCTCAAATTTAATCATCCTTTGTGACTCCTGATAACCATTATTATAAGAAAACTCCACCAACGGAAGGTACTCCTCACATATCCCCTGTTGATGCATCACATACATACCCAACATGTCCTCCAAAATCATATTGACCCTCTCTATCTATCCATATGTCTACGGATGATAAGTTGTACTAAAGGTCAAATTTGTACTCAAACCTACAAATAACTCTTTCTAAAACCTCTAAGTGAACTTAGCATCCCTGCTTGGCATAATTTTCCATGGAACACCATGTAGCCTTACTACATATTTGATGAATACCTGTGCTACATCACTTGTTGAATAAGTAGAATTCACTAGAATTAAGTGTGCTACCTTTTTCAACCAGTTAACTACAACCATGATGGAATCATGTTGTCTAGATTTCCTCAGCAAACCTGTGATGAATTCCATGGAAATAACCTCCCATTTCCACTATGGAATCAAAATTTCTTGTAGTAGTCCACCTGGATGTTTACACTCCACCTTTACCTACTGACAGTCCAAGCACCTAGCCATAAATTTTTCCACTTCTTTCTTCAAATTTGGCCAATAATACAACTTCTTCACCACTACAAATGTTTTATGATATCCCAGGTGACTTTAATATTATTTAGCATGAAACTTCCTCAAGATAATCTTCTTGAGTTCACTATTGTCTAGCACATATATCTTATCTCTAAATCTGACCAAACCATTCATTGTGAGAAGATAATCCACACCCTGATTACTTGTACCCTGTTGTAACATGTGCCTAAGCTCCATGTACCTGTCATCCTATTTTCCTACTTGTAAGATCCAATCCTATAAATCTTTCCCATAATAAAGCATAGTTTTTATATGATTTACATGTACTCTCTTGCTAAGGTCATATACAACCCTATTATCCTTACCTTTGATGTAATTGATCTCGAAGTAGAAATAACTAATTGTAGCCAACCATGTAGCTTTCTTGGAATTTAGACTCAGTTGATTGAATAAATACCTCAATCCATTGTGATCACTCATTAATACAAAACTCCTTCCAAGAAGGTAGTGTCTCCACACCTTCAATGCATGGATTATCACTTCCAACTCAAGATCACACGTCAAATAGTTCTACTCAAGCTTATTCATTTTCCTTGATTAATAGCATACCACCCAACCTTCCTACACAAGGGCTCTGCGAAGTCCTCTCTTGTAAGCATCTATACACACCACAATCTCTTTGTTTGAATTTGCAATCTTTAACACTGGAGAATATGTCAAAAACTACTTTAAGTGCTCAAAACTTGTTTCACATTCCTCTTTTCATTCAAATTTCTTACCTTGCATCTGCAGTACGTAATAGGATATCCAATCTGAGAGAATTTCCTGATGAACCTCCTATAATAACCTTCTAACCCCATAAACGATCTTACCTCTTCCACATTTCTAAGGGCTTCCCACTCCATGATAGCACTTATCTTCTTTGGATCCACTGTTATACCTTCCTTGGAGACCACATGCCACAAGTAATGTACCTATGTCTGAAAAAATTGCATTTACTGAGCTTAGCATACAACTGATGCTCTCTCAAAAATGCTGCTAAATGCTCATCATGTAATTCCTCATTCTTAGAATTTATCAAGATTTCATCAATGAATACAATAACTAACTTGTCTAGATAAGTACACAACACATTATTCATCAAGCACATCAAAGTAGCTAGAGCATTGGTCAAACCAAATGGAACTACACAAAACTCGTAATTTTCATACCTAGTCTGGAAAGAAGAATTTTAGATGTCCTCTTCTTTAATGTGTACATGATGATATCCAAATCTCATATCAATCTTCAAGAACACTATTGCTCCCTTCAACTGATCAAATACATCATCAATCCTCGACAACAAATACCTATTCTTAATGGTTACCTTTTTCAACTGCCTGTAATCGATGCACAGCCTAAGAGTACCATCCTTCTTATTTACAAACTATACTGGTGCACCCCAAGGCAATACACTTGGCCTAATGTATCCCTTGTCAAGAATTTCCTTCAATTGCACTTCAACTCTAATAACTTTGGCGTGGTCATCCTGTAAGGTTCCTTTGATGTTGTTGCTGCCCCTAGTACCAACTCAATGGAAATTCCACTTCCTTAGGACGCAAAAAATATGAAATATATGCTGGAAACACATCTTGAAACCTCTGCAGGATCGTTTACCTACTTTATACCTCTGCATCCTCATCCTCCTTACCTTTATCACTAGAAATATGTACTGCAAATAACACACACCCTTTTTTGTGACTATGCTTGGCCTGCATAGTTGTTACCATTCTAACTGATGTTGCATTCTTCTTACCCTCTAGGATTATTGTTCTCCATTTTCATCTAAGAACTCAATAGCTTTGTCATAACAATCCACCTTGTTCTTCTGAAGGTACAACCAGTCCGTACCCAAAAGCATACTCTATGATCCGAACAACAATACTTTCAAATTTTTTGATGTAGGCATGCCATTCAATGCACAAGCTCATTCCCAATGATGAACTATTTTCTTTGTACCTATAGCCAACTGCACTAACCAAGATTTTGCATGCACTTCTTTATTCAAACCACACTTATCCACCAGGTAAAAATTAAAATAACTATAATTAGATCCAGGGTCAATCAAAATAGAAAAAATTGATCACAAAGCTTACCATCCATCTTGATAAATGATTTCTGGTGATCTGCATGCCTATTATCCAACATTGCATAGATACGAGGAATGCTCCACCTAACACCCCCAACTGTTTTTGCTTCTTGTGCACATTAAATTTGAGGCCTACCACCCCGATTCTACAGGAAGTCCCTCTTCATATGCTCCTCACCACATGTCAAACATTGCAACCATCCTATACTGTCACCTCTACTCTGTTGCCCTCCATATTGTGACCCATGTTCGTGTCTAAGTACGTTGAAATTCTTGTAAGGTGCAACATTTTCTTTATCACCTACATCCTGAGGCCTTGTTCTTTTCGACTTCCATTTAACTTTAGTTTTTTCTTTCGATCCAGATATTTTAACTCAAGTTTTTAAAAATATATGTCGGATTTGGATTAAAATTTAACTAGAAAAATGATTCTGAAAAAGGCAATTTCGTCTATAAGTTATATTATTCCATTATTATTATTTTTTTGTATTTATAACTATTTATTTAGTTAATATAAATATTGTTTTATTAGTTAATTATTATTATTATATATATCAACCATATTTACTAATTTGGTTGTGTATGTGATTGTTATACGCCTTCAACATATATAAACCACATTTATTAATGTTAATGTGGTTGTGCTAGCAATAATTATTAATTAAAGGGATAGAAAAAACGAACTATTTGTTAATTAAATCACATAAAAACTTAAATGTATATTATTTATATAAGTAACATATAATCATGATAGAAACACTTTAATTGGGTTTATTGTATGTTTAAGTAATATTTGATAACAACACCTTAGTCTTGTTGAATACACCTTTAAGTATGATTTGGTTATCAAGAATATTGCGTTAATAAAATTTTGGTATTTTACATCTTCACTTTAACATAGATGTTTTGTTTTTACATGTGTAGAAGGTATACAATTGATGAAATTTAATATTATTGAAAAACAAAAATGTATTTCTAATCATTTACATAAATCTTAATCATTTCACTTCTTAATTTCTCATTTTTTATATTAAAAAATTATTTTCCTATTGAAATGAAAGTCATCTTGAAAATACCTAATGTAAAATATTTATACAACTACCTACATAAATCAAATATATATATATAATCGTAGAAAATATAACGAGGGTTTAATGCAATCTACACGGGATAAATAGGCACTAAAAAAGCATGGATGCCTCCTGATCTCTCCACCTAAACTATGATAAATTTGTCTGTCACAACCTCTTGGCTTTACCATGTCTTCTGCCATTACCGGTCAAGGGATTCCTAGGCCTACGAGGTCTCCACCCTTTAGGATTTACTGTGTATCCTACCATTACCAGTCAAGGGATTCATAGGCCCAATCAAGGGTATTCACCACTGAGCTTTACCGTGTATCCCGACATTCATCGATCGATGATTCCTAGGCTCAATCGAGGTGTTCACATCCAGGATTTACCATGTACCCCATCCCAGGACTCCTAGGCATTGTGAATAATATCAATACCACCCCAATAAGCTTCGAGTCCATCCGACAATCCATCTCAACCAAATACAAGAGAAGCCACCACACCATGGCTATCCGGAAATGACAAGGCAAGGCTGAAAAAAATGTCACACCTAGAAAAACCCATGCCAATGACAGCAAGAGAGACAAAATACACATGCATCTTCCATGCATGCCAAAACTAGCAAGGAAATCACACATGCAAATCGATACATGCTAGTAATCTTGTTGTAGCTGCTTGATCCTACTCTTCCTTGCTTGATCTTTGTCTAATGCTAGAGTGCTCCAAGAATGATCTGTGTCTAAGAGTAAAAGAGAGAGAATATAGAGAGAGTTCCAAAACTGAACTAACAAAAGGTTGTGAACTGATCCTTAGAAGCCTTTTTATTAATGAGGCATTTATTTTCTTTAATTTCCATTATTTTCCTTTATTTTCCTCATCACATGCATCCTGTGACCTTTCACCTTCCTTTTCTCCTAATTTCCTTTATTTTCATAAATAAAATGCCAATTAATGCCTTATGCCTTTCCAAATCCTTTTCGATTTCCTTTTCCAATTTCCTTAGCCATAATAAACCAAATGAACACTCACACTAGGATGTCTTTCCCAACATTCAACTTGGAAAAAGTGTCTCGTAATCTTGGTTATTATTTTTCCTTTATTAGCTTTATTTGCATGGAATTTTGACCAGGGCTATTATAGAACCCTCGCCATTGGGGGAAAACCATCATCGGTGTTTAATAACACCTACAACCAACAAGACTGATGAAATGAAAAACATACTACCCATGGAACTTTATAACTTACCTCGTTACAGTATTTACAATGATCAACCTGTTGAGAAGCACCCAATATGACAACATAAAAAAATGACAACCATATTGACATGACACCCATACCGCTTATTGGATCTTTATAACACAAATCATCGTGGTATTTACATACATATACATATTTACATATATCAAATAATCACACCAAAACATATACCAAAAGAATTCGCTCAACCAACGAATAGAGAAGGATACATAGCTTGGATCTGATCCGCCATCTCCCATGTAGCTTCATTGGGCACAAAGTGCTTCCACTGCACTTAAACCTGATTGATTACTTGGTTCCAGAGCATGAGAATCTTTATTTCCAAAATACACTGAGGTTCCAAATGGAATTCTCCCTCTGGATACACCTATAATTCAAAATAATCAGTCACATGATCAACATCTTTAACATACTTCTTAAGAAATGACACATGGAAAACATCATGGACTTTCACTGTCAGAGGTAGTGCAAGTTGATAGGATATTGGTCCAATCATTTCAATAATCTTGAAAGGTCCACAAAATCGAGGTGCCAACTTGGCACATGATCCTATCCTCAAGGAGCTCTTCTTGGGCTTAATGCGCAAGTACACTTGTTCCCCAACCTGGAACTCCTTAGACAACTTGTTCCGATCAGCATAAATTTTTTGTATGTCCTGTGTTGACTTTAAATTATTCTTGATCACCTTCATTTATTGTTCCATCTTTGCCAACATGTCCAGTCATATCAACACCATGTTCACTAGATCACTCCAATTGATCGGAGTATTACAACTTTTTCCATAGAGTGCCTCTAATGAAATAATCCTTAGTGACTCCTGGTAACCATTATTATAAGAAAAATCCACCAACAGAAGGTACTCCTCACATCTCCTTTGTTGATGCATCACATACATCCTCAACATGTCCTCCAAAATCATGTTGACCTTCTTTGTCTGTCCATCTATCTGCGGATGATAAGTTGTACTAAAGATCAAATTTGTATCCAAACCTGTAAATAACTCTTTCCAAAAACTCTAAGTGAACTTACATCCCTGTCTGGCACAATTTTCCATGGAACACCATGTAGCCTCACTACATCTTTGATGAATACCTGTGCTACATCACTTGCTGAGTAACTAGAATTCACTAGAACGAAGTGTGCTACCTTTTTCAATTGGTCAACTACAAACATGATGGAATCTTGTTGTCTAGATGTCCTCGGAAAACTTGTGATGAAGTCCATGGAAATGACCTCCCATTTCCATTCTGGAATCAGAAACGGGTATAGTAGTCCACCTGGATGTTTACACTCTACCTTTACCTACTGAAAGTCCAAGCACCTAGCCACAAATTCTGCCACTTCTTTCTTCAAATTTTGCCAATAATAAAACTTCTTCAACACTGCCAATGTTTTCTGATATACTGGGTGACTTGAATATTGTTTAACATAAAACTCCCTCAAAATAATCTTCTTGAGCTCATTGTTGTCTAGCACATATATCCTATCTCTAAATATGACCAAACCATCCGCTATGATACGATAATCCACACCTTGATCACTTGTACCCTGATGTAACCTATGCCTAAGCTCCATATACCTGTCATCTTATTGTCCTGCTTGTAAGATCAGATCCTATAAATATGTCCCATAAGAACTCATACTTCTTATATGATTTACATGTACTCTCCTGCTAAGAGAACCTACAACCCTATTATATTTACCTTTGATGTACCTAATCTCAAAGTCGAACTCATTGATTGTAGCTAACCATCTAGCTTTCTTAGCATTTAGATTTGGTTGATCGAATAAATACCTCAATCCACTGTGATCACTTATCAATACAAACCTCCTTCTAAGAAGGTAGTGTCTCCACATTTTCAATGCATGGACGATCACTGCCAAATCAAGAGCATGCGTCGGATAATTCTGCTCGAGCACATTTAGTTTTCTTGATTCATAGCATACCACCCATCCTTCCTACTTAAGGACTCCACTAATTCCTCTCTAGCAAGCATCCGTACACACCACAAACTCTTTGTCTGTATCTACAATCTTTAACTAGAGAATTTGTCAACAACTACTTTAACTACTCAAAACTTGTTTCACATTCCTCTATCCATTCAAATTTCTTACCTTACATCTGCAGTATATAATAGGATATCCAATCTGAGAGAAGTTCTCGATGAACCTCCTATAATAATCTTCTAACCCCATAAATGATCTTACCTCTTCCTCATTTCTAGGAGCTTCCCACTCCACAATAGCTCTTATCTTCTTTGGATCCAATGTTATACCTTCCTTGGAGACCACATGCCCCAAGTAATATACCTTTGTTTGAAATAAAATGCATTTACTAAGCTTAGCATACAACTGATGCTCTCTCAACAATCTCAAAACTATTGCTAAATGTTCATCATGTTCTTCCTCATTCTTAGAATTTATAAATATGTCATCAATGAATACAATAATAAACTTGTCCAGATAAGGACGCAACACACTATTCATCAAGCACATCAAAGTAGCTAGAGAATTTGTCAAACCAAATGGAACTACAAAAAAACTCATAATTTCCATACCTGGTGTGGAATGCAGTCTTTTAGATGTCCTCTTCTTTAATGTGCACCTGATAATATCTCGATCTCAGATCAATCTTCGAGAACACTACTTCTCCCTTCAATTGATCAAACACGTAATCAATCCTCAACAACAAATACCTGTTCTTGATGGTTACCTTGTTCAACTGCCTCTAATTGATGCACAACCTGAGAGTACCATCCTTATTCTTTACAAACAATACGAGTGCACCCCAAGGCAATACACTTGGCCTAATGTATCCTTTGGCAAGCATTTCCTTCAACTACATTTCAACTCTACTAACTCTGGTGTGATCATCTTGTAAAGTGCCTTTGAGGTTGATGTTGCCCCTGGTACCAACTCAATGGAAAAGTCCACTTCCCTAGGAGGAAAAAACTATGAAATATCTGATGGAAACACATCCTGAAACTTCTACAACATCGTGTACCTACTCTATACCTTTGCATCCTCATCCTCCTTATCTTTATCACTAGAAATATGTATTGCAAATAACACACACACTTTTTTGTGACTATGCTTTGCTTGCATAGTTGTCACCATTCTAACTGATGTTGCCTTCTTCTTACCCTCTAAGATTATTTGTTCTCCATTTTCATCTAAGAACTCAATGGATTTGTCATAACAATCCACCTTAGTCTTGTGAAGGTTCAATCAGTCCATACCCAAAAGCATACTATATGATCCGAACAACAATACTTTCAAATTTTCTGATGTAGGCATGCCATTCAACTCAAATGCACAAGCTCATACCCAATGATGAACTCTTTTCTTTATACCTGTAGCCAACTGCACTAACCAAGATTTTGTATGCACTTCTTCATTCAAATCAGACTTATCCACTAAGTCAAGATTAAAATAACTATAATTAGATCCATGGTCAATCAAAGTAGAAAAAACTTGATCACAAATCTTACCATCCATCTTGATAAATGATGACTGGTGATCTACATCCCTATTATCCAACATTGCATAGATACGGGGAATGCTCTGCCTAACACCCCCAATTGTTTGCGCTCCTTGTGCACAACAAATTTGAGGCCTACCACCTCGATTCTACGACAAATCCCTCTTAATATGCTCCTCACCACATGTCCAACACTTATACCGTCACCTCTATTATGTTGCCCTCCAAGTTGTGACCCATGTCCCTATCTAACTACGTTGAACTTCTTGTAAGGTGCAACATTCTCTTTCTGACCTACATCCGGAGGCCTTGTTCTTTTTGACTTCCATTTACCTTTAGCTTTGTCTTTCGATCCAGATATTTTAACTCAAGTTTTTAAAAATTTATGTCGGATTTTGATTAAAATTAACTAGAAAAATTATTGTGAAAAAGGCCATTTTGACTATAAATTAGACTATGCCATTATTATTATTTATTATTTATTTATTTATATATATTTATAATTATTTATTTAGTTAATAGAAATATTATTTTATCAATTAATTGTTATTATTATTTATATCAACCATATTTACTAATGTAATTATATATGTTTAATAATAAAAATAAATAAAAAATAAAAAAACTATTTGTTAATCAAATAACATAAAAACTTTAATATCTTACTTATGAATAATATATAATCATGATAACAACACTTTATTCCTGTTGAATGTATGTTTAAGCAAGATTTGATAACAACACCTTATTCCTATTTAAATACACCTTTAAGTATAATTTGGTTATGAAGAATATTACGTTAAGAAAATTGTATTATTTGGAGCGTAAAGCCATGGCCATACAATATCCACCTTATGTTGAAACTCTTTGTAGTATGTTATGTTGAAACTCTTTGTAGTATGTTATGTTGAGGATTAATGTTTGTTTGTTTAATATAGAGTAGAAATCAACAGAGCCTCGACACCATATAAGCAGACAATAGTTGTAAGTGTGTGTAATGTGTAATTCTTAGATCACTTAATGTATTCAATCCTTTTCCATTGTGTATATTTATAAAATATAAGGTTATAATTGAAACTAAGAGGGAGATGAGATAATTGCATAATGTATAATTAGATTAGATTTTTTTTTTAACAATTTGCAGACATTCACAAAATGTAAGTTTAGTCTTCAAATTAAAAATAAGATGAGATATTGGCAGTCAATGGTAATTAGTAAAAGTATCTTTAACCAACATTGTACCTTAATCAATGTAAGAATGACATGGAGTAGTGAAAGAATTAAATATTTCGTAACTAAACAATTTCATAAATGTTGTATAGTGTAATAAGCCTTACAAAGAAGTATATTACACGCAAGTACGTCACATCTAAACTTTGCAAACATAACGTGAAGTACAAAGGATATGTCATTGTTGCATTTGCTAGTGTTAAATTTGCAATAAGGGAATTGATGCAATAGTGACATCGATCTTGGACACTGGAAAGTGGGAATTATATCATAAACTAACGGAGTCGACAACTTGTGGAACTCTTTGAAGAGTTGAAAAAGCAATAACCACCCTGCAAAAGAAATATGTCCTTCAAAATATGTAGATGAATTATTCTAATTACAAATATGGAAGTTAACTATAATTAGCTAGTAAGAAAAATGTGTTATAATGAAATGGCAGGGTGTTTGAAAATGAAATTTCCTTGGTCATGGGAATTTGAATACTTTTAGTCATAAATGCAAGGGGAATGATGGCATATTGAACACCATTTAAGATTTTTACGTTGCTGAAGATGCATATTTCTAGATTACCAGTCAGCTCGAATTGTTTGCATTTTTTCACGTTTATGTAGGTGAATTATATGTTTGAGAAGGGATTTGATTTTAAGTAATAGTTGTAAAGTTGGTCGGAGGTAGTATAACGATGTAACATCATGCTCCTATATTTACCCAAGCTAACTGTTCCACTGGGGTAAACATGTGACAAGAGGCTACTATGATGTGATTCAACTCCCCATGTATATTTAAGGAAATGGAACCGACAAAACTCAAACAATCCGACCTTCCACACATGTTACATGACCTTTAGGAGCCAACCAACCCTTCCAGGTGACCAAACCCTGAGACAACTTGACTTTTTACTGATCCGGACACTCAGCCTCTCCCATGACAAGTCATGCATGCGACTTAGGCCTTCCAGTTTCTCCCATGGCAAGGCATGCCAACGATTGGGGACATTTTCAGGCAATTATGAGCCAACAACCTCGGATTCTAAGCCACTTTTTCAGGGTTTTGTCTCAAGCCACTGCCTAGAACTTCATGAAACCTTCAAAAGTGATAAATAAAATTGAATCAAGGTTACTAGTGCAAAAATTTGATCAAGGACTTGAATGGAGACGTACTAGCCATGACAGGAATTTTGTCAAACATGTCACAAATATGTAATCTACAGGTCATCATAACATATATGAGTACAAGGGTCTCATACTTATCTGATATTTGTAAAGAAGCATTGATGCCTTATCACAATAGTTGAATTATCATCTATTAGCTCATATATTAATTTTCATTCATTTTCTAATCAAAACATGATGAGAGCCATACATCTAGTATGTCATAAAACATACTCATAACCAACATATAACCAACAGAAATAAAAAAAGGATATAACAACCATAAAAACCACATATGATCCAGTACATTTACACATGACATAGCAAGGAGAAGGAGCAATTATTAATGAATGCATAAGCCAACCAAGTTTTGGACCTCCAGGAACCACCCGACCATAGATTGACATAACCAAATATTTCCTTCATCGAATCACCCCCATGCCATATTACAGGCATGAATGTGGGACTTACAAAAAAATCAACCAGGGTTTCCTGAGGCCAAACGACCTCAACCCTCATCAATAGAAACAGGCTTTACCACAATCCACACTAGATCACTAGGCTCTAACACACATGGATGCCTCTAGATCTCTCCACCTAAACCATGAGGAATTTTTATGTCTCAACCTATCGGCTTTACCGTGTATCTCGCCATTACCAATCAAGGTATTCTTAGGTCTACGATGTCTCCACCCTCTAGGATTTACCACGTATCCTGCCATTACTGGTCAAGGGATTCCTAGGCCAAATCAATGGTATTCACAACTGAGATTTACCATGTATCTCACCATTCACCGATCGAGCATTCCCAGGCTCAATCAAGGTGTTCAAATCCATGATTTACCGTGTATCCCATCCCAGTATTCCTAAGCCTTATGAATAATCCCGAGACCACCCCACTAAGCTTCGAGTCCATCCGGAAATCCAACTCAACCTAATACAAGAGAGCCCACCACACCATGGTTATCTGGAATTGGCAAGGCAAGGTTGAAAAACACTGTCACACCTGGAAAAACCCATGCCAATTTCAACAAGAGAACAAAAACACACATTCATGCCAAAAATAGCAAGGAAACCACACATGAAAATCAATACCTGTGAGTAATCCCTTTGTAGCTACTTGAACCTACTCTTCCTTTCTTGATATTTTCTTCCTCTTGCTTTCTTGTCCCTCCTTTGCCTTCTTTCCTCCAATGATAGATTGCTCCAAGAATGCTCTAAGTGTCCAAGAGTGAGAGAGAGAGATTAAAGAGAGAGCTCCAAAACTGAACTGAAAATAAGTTGTGAACTAGTCCTCAAAAGCCTTTTTATTAATGAAGCCTCTATTTTCTTCAATTTCCATTATTTTCCTTCATTTTCCTGCTCACATACATCCTTGACCTTTCACTTTACTTTTCTCCTAATTTCCTTTATTTTCATAAATAAAATACCAGTTAATGCCTAATGCCTTTCCAAAGCCTTTTCAATTTCCTTTGCCAATTCCTTAGCCATAATAAACCAAATAAACACCCACACTAGGATGTCTTTCCTAACATTCATCTTGGAATAAGTGTCCCATGACTTTGGTTATTATTTTTCCTTTATTAACTTTACTTGCATGGAATTTTGATCAAGGTTGTTACAAAACCCTCCGCCTTGGGGGACACCGTCCTTGGTGTTCAATAACACCTAAAACCAAAAAAACCGCTGACAAGAAAAACATACTTCCCATGGAGCTTTATAACTTAGCTTGTTGCAGTATTTACAATGATCAACCTGCTAAGAAGCACCCAACATGAAAACCATATTGACATGACACCCATACTGCTTATTGGGGATTTATAACACAACTCATGGAGGTATTTACATCCATATATATATTTACATATATCAAAGAATAACACCAAAACATATACCAAAAAAAATTTCTCAACTAATGAATCGAGAAGGATACATAGCCCGTATATGATCCGTCATCTCCCATGTAGCTTCATTGAGCCCAAAGTGATTCCACTTCAATTTAACCCGCTCGATTTCTCGGTTCCAGAGCATGGGCATATTTATTTGCAGAATAAATTGAGATTTTAGCTAGAATTCTCCCTTTGGCTCCACTTGCAATACAAAACAATTAGTCACATGATAAACATATTTAACATACTTCTTAAGACATGACACATGGAAAACATCATGGAATTTCACTGTCAGAGGCAGTGCAAGTCGATAGGCTACTAATCCAATCCTTTCAAGAATCTTGAAAGGTCCAAAAAAACGAGGTGCCAACTTGGCACATGATCCAATCCTCAAGAATATCTTCTTGGGCTTGGTGCACAAGTAAACTTTTCCCCAACTTGGAACTCCTTAGGCAACCTATTACAATCTACATAACTTTTCTGTCCATTTTGTGCTGCCTTTAAGTTCTTTTTGATCACTTGCATTTCTTGTTCCATCTCTTCGAACACGTACAGTCCTATAAACACCATGTTCACTGGATCACTCAAAATTATGGGAGTATTACAACTCTTCCCATAGAGTGCCTCAAATAGACTCATCCTTAGTGACTCCTGATAACCATTATTATAAGAAAAATCTGTGAAATTTTCAAAACAGAAACCCTACTGCAGTGTCTTGATATACTTGTTTGATTAATTTAACAAGTTATTTTACTAAAGTATTCAGAAAAACACTAAATCAAATACAAACTGCAACCTACACATCTACATATCATTTACTAAACAACATGCACTTGTGACAAAATTATACACAAATTTTTCAGACAAATGTCCCCGAAAAACCAAAAGCAGTAAATCTGGTGTAGCAGCTCTAGAGGGTTTTATTATTATGCATAATTTGAATACAACAATATGGGCACCAGAAACGGTTTTCCCTACAAATAAATTACACGGTAGATGTGCCTTTTACTCGGAGACAAAAAATATGGTTGAATCACACTCTCAATCGGGATTTACAGATAACGAGCCCTCTCTAGCCCACTGGAAACCCTCGACACAGTCTTCTTCAGCCTCTGCGTCAACTCTCTATCCCAGGGCAACCTATGCATAGCGCATGCTGCCCCTGCGTCACTTTGGAAGGCTTTGTGCTGCCTATGTGTCACCCTCTGTGTGGCCTCTGCGTCATCTTGGCTAGGTTGCGTCCCTCCTATTGGCCTCTATGATGTCCTGGTACAATGTTGCCTCTCTATTGTTGTATTATCGACCTCAGATTAGATCATCCCTTGCCGATATTTTCCCCTCACTGCACTTTAAACTCACTTCGAATTCCTCAGCAAACCCCACCCCAGAAATTTGACTTAGCTTCAGTGCTCTGCAATTTGTTTGTTTTCTCTAACTAACCCCAAGCCCTTCCTTTATACTTTTCTCGTTGAAAAATCAACGACCGTGATCTAATCTCTAATCAATGGCTATGATTAAAAGAATGCTTGATCCACGTCACTTAGAAAATTTCATCACATGTGTAAATTAATTCACTTTAATTTTTTAATTTCCCTAAGTTAGACTTAGGGTCCCCATTAAAAAATTTAATTATTAGAATTACTTTTACACCAGATGAAATTTCTCCAAACGCTTTCTGGGTCTCATAGATCTCTTGTGTTCCAATGCCTCCACAAAATTTCGGAGATATAACACACTTGATGCTACCCCAAAATCTCAACACACCCTCTTATTAAGGAGTGTGCTCTAGCAATACTTCCACACTAAAGCATCACCAGATATCGACATCGACATTTGCGTTGTTGATGCTTGACCTGCTTCCATCCATCCATTGTGTTGCTTCTTTCTGTACTGCTTCCCATGTCACTACCACTGAAACTGCTACATCCTTACAACAACTCCCTCTCAAATTGCTGCATCATGCTGCCCATAACAATGCCACTGCTAACTATTGCACTGCAACTGAATTGCTAAGAAGTAAGCAACTAAAGGACCATCACCCAATAACTGGTAGACAAGTCAGTCTAGCTGCATCTCATCACTGAAGTACCCTCTGTTGCTGCTCTACGTTGTTGCTCTAAAGCATTGCTCTATTTTCTACTCTACGGTGCGTAAGCACTGCCTTTGTGCTGCTGAAATCCCATCGGCATCTATGTTGTTGCTTCCACGCAATTGTTGCCTCTCCTTTGTGCTGCTACAAACTTCAGTGTCACAACACTTCCTTTGCTTCACTGTGATCATCTGCACCCACCGCTTCAGTCATCTTGCTACTATCTTAAGGCTCCCGTAGCTTGTATGTGATCCAAGAGTTTGGGCACTTCAAGGATCCTGCCATCATATGTAGCTGCTCTACAGATCAATATCTCCCCACTTCCTTGGTCCATGAGAACTCATGGCTAGGTCATCGTCACTGCCATCGTCCCCTTCATTGTTGCTACCTTAGAATCTGAATATTCCTTATCCTTCCTCTTAGGACAAGAGCTGGCGAAGTGTCCAAGTTCGCCACATTTAAAGCACCAGACCCTTGATAGGTCCTCCTTATTCTTCCCTTGTTGCCTTTGTCCCTTATATGTAAGGGTTGCATCTTCCTCCTCCTCTTTCTTTACTTTGACTCCACCGTCGCTGCTTTTATTCTTGGTTATTCTGTTGATTTCCTCCTGACAGAGGATTGGCCACATGTTCACACAGGATGGTAGTGCTGCTCTTCCCAGGATGCTTTGGAAAAATGTTTCCCATTAATTGGTGACTACATTCAGGGTAGTCCTCACCATGATCCCTTCATCCGGAGTTGACCCCATAACAATCAACTGGTCCTGGATAGTCTGAAGTTTAAAGAGGAAGGGATCGCTTTCCTCTCCCTTCTACATATGGAACAACCGCATATGATTCTCACTAGTACATATGGTCAATTTTCTGACACTTTAGTCCCAATAGTTTTGACGTATTATCGGAAATTTCCAAAAAATTTCTTAATTTTTTAATCCCGCCAAAAAGCGTCAGAAAAGAGACGAAACCATCCCAACGTCGGAATAATGACACAACTTCCAGATGTCGGACATGTGATGGAGCTCTACCAACGTCAGAATAGAGACGAAATTTATCTACACGTCGGAATAGCGAAGAAATGATACAAATGTCGAACTTGTGACGAACTTCTCCTAATGTCGAAATAGCGATGAACTTGCTCCAAACTTCAGAATAGCGATGAAAATGTTCCAAACATCGAAATTTTGACACACTTCTCCAAATTTCAGACTTGCGATGAACGTGCTCAAAACGTCGGACTTGCTATGAAATTTTCCAAACGTGTGAGGGTTAGGTCATGTTGTGTTAGGTTGGGTTGTGTGAGGTCGAGTCAAGTGAGGGCAACCAAGGAAATACGTTCGGGCAGGTCGGGTCAGGTCGTGTCATGTGAGAGCACCCAAAGAAAACACGTTCGGGCGGGTCGGATCAGGTCGTGTCATGTGAGGGCACTAGAGGAAACCCGTTCCGGTGGGTCGGGTCGGGTCGGGTCGTGTGAGGGCACCCAACGAAACATGTTCGTGTGGGTTGGGTCGAGTCGGGTCATGTGAGGGCACCTAAGGAAACACGTTCGGGCGGGTCAGGTCAGGTCGTGTCGTGTGAATGTGCCCAAGGAAATGCGTTCAGACGGGTCGGAGCGGGTCGGGTCGAGTCGTGTGAGAGTGCCCAAAGAAACGCGTTCAGGTAGGTTGGGTAGGGTAAAGTCATGTGAGTGCGCCCAAGGAAACACGTTTGGGAAATTCGGGTTGGGTTGGGTCGAGTCAGGTCGTGTGAGGGTGGTGGTATAAAAAATGCTAATTTTTGACTGCCCGTGTGCCTTATGCATGTTTATGCGATCTGTTTTCTGTTTTCTCCTCATGCCTTCATTCGAGCGGGTCGGGTCGTGTCATGTGATGGCGCCATAGGAAACGTGTTCAGGTCAGATCATGTGAGGGAGGTCGTATAAAAAATGTTAAGTTGTGATCGCCCGTCTGCCTCGTGCACATTCATGTGACAATCCGTTTTCCATTTGCTCCCTCATGTCTTAATCGACGTTCGGGCGAGTCAGGTCGAGTCGGTTCGTGTGATGGCACACAAGGAAACACGTTCAGGTCCAATCGAGTTGGGTTGTGCCGTACTGTGAGGGCGCCCAAGGAAACGTGTTCGGGCGGGTCGGGTTAGGTTGTGTTGTACTATGACGGCACCCAAGGAAGCGCGTTCGGGCGGGTAGGGTCGGGTAGGGTCATGTGAGGGCACCCGAGGAAACGCGTTCAGGTGGGTTGGGACTGGTCGGGTCGCGCCTAGGAAAATGAAATCAAGGGGGTTGTGTCAGATCGTGTCATGTGAGGGTGCCCGAGGAAACGCATTTGGGCAAGTCGAGTCATGCCGTGTGATAATGCCCAAGGAAATGCATTCGGGTGGGTCGTGTGAAGGTTCCCAAGGAAACACATTCGGGTGGGTCGGATCAGGTCAGGTCGTGCCATTTGAGGGCGCCCAAGGAAACATGTTCGAGTGGGTCAGGTTGGGTCAGGTCGTGTGAGGGCACCCAAGGAAACACGTTCAGGAGGGCCTGATCGGTTCAGGTCGTGTAGTGTAAGGGAACCCAAGGAAACACGTTCGTGCGGGTCGGGTTGGGTCGGGTCGTGTGAGGGTACTTAAGGAAACACGTTTGATCGGGTAAAGTTGGGTCATGTCATGCAAGGGTGCCCAAGGAAACACGTTCGGGTGGGTCAGGTCGAGTCGTGTGAGGGCACCCAGGTAAAAGCATTCGGGCGAGTTGGGTTGTGTGAGGGTGCCTAGGGAAACGCGTTCGGGTGGGTCAAATTAGGTCGGGTTGGGTCAGGTTGTGTGAGGGTGGCTATATCAAAAATGCTAAGTTGTGACCGCCCGTGTGCCTTGGGCATGTTTGTGCGATCAGTTTTCCGTTTTATCCTTCGTGCCTTCGTTTGGGTGGTTTGCGGGGTTGTGGCATGTGAGGGTGACTCATGAAACGCGTTCAGGTCAGATCATGTGAGGGAGGTCGTATAAAAAATTCTAATTTGTGACCGCCCGTGTGCCTTGTACACGTTCGTGCAACCCGTTTTTCCATTTTATCCCTCATGCCTTCGACATTCGAGTGAGTTGGGTCGAGTAGGGTCGTGTGATGGCACCCAAGGAAACATGTTTGGGTTGGGTAGGGTCGGGTCGTACCGTACTGTGAGTGTGCCAAGGAAACACGTTCGGGCGGGTCAAGTTGGTTCGAGTCGTGTGAGGGCACCCAAGGAAACATGTTCGGGTGGGTTGGGTTGGGTTGGGTCGTGTCGTGTGAGGGCGCCCAAGAAAACACATTCAGACAGGACGGGTCGGGTCGTGTTGTGTGAGGGTGCTCGAGGAAACGCATTTGGGCGGGTCGAATAGGCCGGTCATGAGGACGCCCAAGGAAATGTGTTCCGGAAGAAGCTAATACTAGTATCCAAGGATCATGTATACAACATGGCGTATCACTCTTAAGCTATAACCAATAGTTACACATCCTCATAATGGGATTAATACTCTGCTTAGTAATGTATAATATGTAACCAAATTCTCTTTGTAATGAATCAAGCATGATTAACCAGAGTCACTCTAATATGAAAATATAGTTAGCTTGTATGAATATTACAACTATTCCTATTATTACATCATATCAATTTAATGGAAACAATACCGTATTGGAATAGAGACCAATTGTATTCATAATTCAAGATAGCTTACTTGTATAAACATAATATACTAGTTATAGCTTTGTAACATGTAACAATAGGTGTTATTGATACGTAATAAGAGTAATAGATCCATCATATTCATTACCGTATTGGTTACGCTTGGCATTACCTATACAAATAGCCTTATATTACATAGATCTTAATCATGGTATTACTACTAGTGTGACATATTAAGCCGAGTAAAGCTTAACCCTTACAACCACCTTGGTGATACAAATGCCCTATGATATAAAGGTAATGTGGTTTTATTCAATATGGGTATACAATAAAAAAAGGGTAGTAATATTGAGCTTAGTTAGTACAGGTACGTTGTATGTGATAAGCTTATATACCTTAATGTGTGATATAGCATTACTGTAATGTTTGGAATATAAATACCTATGGAAATCAAGGATAAATGATAGTGATGATGGTAAACATTGACCCGTATTAACCTTAAACTAGTAATACTATCGATTACACTGATCTATTTAGTAAGCTCTTATGTAACATGGATACTAGTATCATCACAATTACTTATATCAAATATACACGTACTTTCTACACCAGTACATAGTTAATAATTCTATATGGGTTTCATTACTCTTACATTACTACTAAGCTTTCACTGCTTTGATTACAGTAATCACACTAGCTCATTCATAGGTACTATTCTAGTCATTACTAGTTAGATCAATATTATAGATTACCCTCTTATTATAGTCCACATCGTGATTAGTAAAGAAATGGTATTCCTTTCCCTCCCTTTAGGTCCTCACCCCCAGGGGAAGGAATTACCCTAGTCTTACCTTAGCCCATAAAAAATGGGATTATCTCATTGACCATTTCCTAAAAACCTGGGATACCAAAAACGAGTTGAGTTGTCTCTTAGGTGCTCTCTATTAGATCAATAAAAAATAAAATGAGACCTTGGCAGATTTTAATGGAAGGTTCTAAAACAGATGAACCTACCATCATATCCTTTTATATCAGTGCCTTTTTTCCCTGTTTTGGTTTGTCCCTCAAAGAAAAGGATCCTAAAACCCCACAAGGGGCAATCAGGGAAAGTTTTAACAATGGAAAATTATCTTGAAGTTTAAAACATTGGCGAATCTCATTAGTCCCTAATATGCAATCTATAAAATTTTTATTGAAATATTTGTAAAATTATTCAAATTTATAATGATTTCATATATATTCTTTATATAATGTTGGAAATTTTTAAGGTAAAATAATTAAAAATTGTAAAATTTGGGCGATTTATTTTTAGAAAAAATGGAAATTGGCGAATCTTATTTTTGGAAAAATCATGGAAAATTAGCCCACCTACGAATATTAGCTCCTAAATTTTTCCATGGAGGAAATGGGAAAATATTATATGTATGAGTCTTTCCTAAATGGATATGGTAATGTTTACGCATTGGCTCATCCAAGGGCAAGTGCCCCAAAGGCCGAAGCTAAGGCTAAAGCTTCTAATCATGCTAAGTCTTCAATAGATTCCTTGGTCGAGCTAGTTAATCCAATGACTGATATGAAACAATCTCAAGACACCCTATGCTAAAGAGTGAAATCTTGATAAATTCAGCCCTCAACCCAAGCCTTTCAGGATATCCCCTCATTGGGGACCTTCTAAGGCTAAAACTATTCCTAATATCTGAAATGATTATGTGTCTTCTCTAGCAAGTAAATACACAATTGTGAAATGGAAATGTTCAACAAATAAATCTATCTAGAAATCATTCTTCCTTCAATTTTTTTCCAGTGGGCTACATGCAAAGCATATGATTATCATGCTTCTGTTGTCAATAACATAGTATTGAATTATATTTTTGGGTTGGGGCCTAAGGTTCTCTTGCTTGAAGTCTTCAGCGATTGGACATCAGAATAATTTTGAATGCAGATAAATTCCATATATTCCTTCTAGGTTTTCTTCTTCGTTTTCCATGCTTTCTGCCTATCCATAACATGAAAATTTAATTAAATCCGATTAATTTTCCATTATTTCTACCTATTCACAACATGAATGGTTGGCAAGTTAAATGGTCTAGAAAGTGCTTGACAGTTAAATTTGGTTGACTGTAATTTCAATATTTATGCATGCTTTATTATTCAATTTTATTCACTTGTTAGTGAACTGTGTTAATAGTAACTTTGCTCTCCACTTTTTTTTCTTCCCTTCCTCTTGTTTTCTTAAATTGGGATCAGTGTTAACGGGTATTTATCTCTTTTTATTTATGCGAGGACTGAGATTGAGCATTTGTATTGCAGGGGAGGGATGATGCAGCAGCATCATGGTTCCAAAATTTTGTACATTTAGTAGAATCTAGGGGGTCTTATATTTTCAAGGGAGTTGGTTCCCTAAGTATTTAATTAATGTAATTTTCAATGTTTTGAGTGGATTTTATGTGAGACATTTAGGATAGGATTTAATTAAATATTGTGAGGCATATTTGTAAATGTTCTCGAATGTAGGAGAACATGAGAGATTTAGGCTATTTGAGGTCTCATAAGGATTGTAGACTTAGAATTTAGTTTATTATTTTGTGGATCTAGAGGTCTAATATAGGATTTTGGTTGAGTAAAATGTATATGGATTTGGGAGAAGCTTTAGGAGAGGTTGAGCGATTGTTGGATCTGAATTGAAATTAGTTCATGATTCCTCTTTGTACATATTTGTAAGCTTTTGAAGAATTTTGGGAGGTTGGCCTGAGGCTGTAATTTGGGCCTTCCAAGTGTGACTGTTGGTCTTTGTAAATATATGTCGTTAGGTTAATAAAAAATAAAAAAAATTACAGTGTGTGGTGTGTGTGACGAGATGGGGGTTTCGACATCTGTGTTATGTGAACAATTTCGTTTTGGGAAGGTTTGATCTACCTGTGAAAGGGCGAACTCACAATTAATTTTTGGTTGAATCATTCATAGACCATAAAATGCATTAAATCATGAATCTAATTTATAAGACGATTACTCTGTGTTGAGCGACATTGATGAAATTTCTGAAGTTTTCTTTTATGGAGTCAATGTTTAGATGTTTGTTAGGGATTCATGTGCAAGGAGTGTATATAATTTGAGATCCTTATTGTAATGACAGGTGAATAAAATTGGGGAATTGCAGTTGGATTATCAGCGAACAAGAGGAAAACAAGTATTTTTCGAAGACAGAAATTGTGATTTTTCACAAAACTCAAGAGAATTCTAAACGAAATTGTGAAGGATGACATGGACGGTGGAGATCAAGTTGTAGGAATGAACTAATAGATGGACGGACAAGGAGAAATATCACATTCAGAGATACAAGGTTGTTAAAGGACCCTCGGGACTGCGATGAGGAGCCACGTGTTGGCCATAGGGTTCAACGCATATCGCATTTGGTATGAGAAGTCTTGGGTTTGCAATATAAAATTGAAGTTCCAATAGTCGAAATGGGATGAGGATCCATGTGTCGACCATAGGGTTCAACACATATCACATTCAGATGAATGAATCCTGGGTTGTGATACAAGTTATTTTTGTGAAATTGCGATAATTTGTGATTCAAGGAACATTTGCAAAAGAGTATTGCGAGAGAGTATTTTCGAAGGAATATTTGCAAGGAAGTATTTTGAAGAAGAATATTCAATGAGGATTTGTGTAGCGGAAGCCTCGGTCACTGTGAAGCAGTCACATATGAAGCGTTTAGTGTTAAAAGTGCTTACTGTGAAGGATTATTTTGGGTTTAACTCGGAATCTATTGAGGCCTCGGAATCTACTGCCAAAACATGGGGGAAAACCACCCGGTCTAGACCTTAAGGCAACTCCTTTTCCGTTTGGTGTAGTGGCTCCGACTAGGGATAATGGGACCAGTTTCCCCATAAGGATGATTTTGAGGGTGTGTGATTATATTGCATGCAAGTGAAAATGATTTTAATCTATCATATGTATCTATCTAAACTATTTATTCTATTATATACCCGGGATGTTTTTCCTCTGTGCGATCTGAAAAGATATCCTTCAACTATTAGTAATATGGATCATTTAATAGTTGAAAGAGATGAAAATTATGTAAAATAATTCTTCTAACAAAATAGTTTGACTAGAAGAATTGTGAAAATATATCGCATTCATATATGTGTGATTATACATTCAATAAAAAACTACATACAAATATTAGAACATAAGTGCATGTAACATTCATCTATAATAACGTTTCAAATATATAATGTAATAAAATATGAATTATCAATTTATAAAGCAAGACTTAATACAAGTGAATAAAAGTACCATATGTATGAAGTCCTACTCATGTAAACTGACATTAATTGATTTGATCCTTCTCACTTTAAAGCAATTTAAAGAGTACAGTAGTGCAACATCAGTTAAACAACTTTAATTGTCAAAAGATAATAGATGTGTTCCATTAATTCATCAAAGCATTCACAAACTTACAATAGTGAATTCTTTGCAAATGTTTTTGACAAATTTCTAGACCCTTCTCTAAATGCATGAGAGGGGTTTAAATAATAAACTAACTATGTTTTAATAATAGATGATTACAAAAATATGGAGGAGGTTTCAAACAACCATCCTCATGGGACTAACTTGAACTACAATCTAGGGAAATAAAATAACAATTTTGATTTATGAATTCCGCCCTTTCTTTTGGAGTTGGTCACAAAGTTGAAAAATATCTATCATTGGCTTGAGCTGAGCTGGCTACGAAATTCTCGATCTGACCTATCCCTTGAATACTGCATTTAAAAGTACATACTGCAATCTTTTTTTTTAATCTATTAAGGATTGAAGAGTCTGATACTGATGATAAGGTTTGATCAGAAAATTCCAATAATTTTCTTGATAAAACTTATTTAGATTCTTAATTAATTCATCATGTGTATCTTCTTTTTGCTTCCACTGTGCTTCTATTTGTTTCGCTTCTAAAAACACTTTAGACGTGTTCTCTTTGAAGCTAGAAGTTCTGCTTTTATAAGTTGTTCACATACAGATTCAACAATTTCATTTGATAACTTAGATGTTTTCATTTTTGCTTTCTCTGCTTTCTTGATTTGTGCTTCCCGATCTCTGAATAGAATCTCTTTATGAAACTTATCTACTTGAGGTAGATCAACTTCCTTTCCTGATTCTGATGATTTCCATTGAATGTTCATTGATCTTCTTTCCAAGTCTTTCAAATTCAAGTCTCTGGATAGCTATCTGTTGGATTAGTATTTTATTCGAGTCACAATAAGAGTTAATCATAGAAGCTTGATGACAAAATACTTCCTGTTCATTCTTTAACTTAGCATTTATATCCAATTCTTCTTTAATAAAATGCTCCAATTACGACTGGCTCTGTATTCTGATCATTGTTGTTTCCAGTTGTGCCTTTTTCTCATTGATCTCTGTCTGATGCTGTAATTTGAAGTTTTCGAAATATTTTTGAAATTGGGCCATATTTTCTTTGATTTTCTCACTAGAGTTGGATTTTTCTCCATTTAACAGTCTCTCTAGCTCTAGTACTCTAGATTCCTTTTGCTTTAGCAACACTCTAACTTTAGTAGCTTTATCAATGGTAGCTATAGCATATGCTCCTGCGTACTGTGATAATTTAGTTAGATGTTATGTAGGGTCATCCAAGGAATCTTTCCATAGTACATCAACTGATTCATCTATAATTTTGAGAATGTTTCATTAATTATTCTTCTTTTATTCCTCTTAACTACAACCTTATAGCTAGGACTATAGAAGATGTCCAGTGAAGGAATTTCTTCAATTTGTAAAACTATCTTTTCTGTAGGATAGGACGGTATGATCTCTCGATCATGAGTTTTTGGAACTTGTTGTAGTGGATTAACAGTTTCCACTATCTTCTGGGAATGTTCAGGTTTTTGAAAACTAGATACTTGATCAGTATTGGGATTAGCTTTGGGATTTTTTATTGCTTCATAAAACTCCTCCCATTCACTACTGAAATTCTTCTTTTGAGATTTTTCAGACTGATCTAGTATGTCATGACTGTGTTGAACTTCTTGAGACGTTGACTCTGTTCCATTGCTTTCTTTTTGCTCATGCATCTCTATCTCTTGGATTACCTGATCAATTATCTTTTCTGGATTTGGATTCATTTTCGAAATGATCCAAATTGTGAGATTGATGTTATGATTGACCTGATTCATCTTCAGACATGTCTTTAGCTTCATTATCCAAGCTGATACTTGGATTAGGTCTATTGACATATTCTATAGTTAACAAATTGAGAGGAACTCTCTACAATATCTTATCTCTATATGTTTGGAAAGCTTCTAAATCATCTTGACTCAATTGACCGGATGTAAACTTGATTATATCTGAAAATTTTTCTATGCCCTGAAAGAGATCATCAAATCCATCTGTTTCCTTTACAAAAGGTTTCATTTTGAGCTTTGTAGTGTAATTTTTACTTACATCATTTGGATCGTATAACCTATTTGGAATTTCTGCCAATTTCAATAGATTGATCTTAGAAACCTCCTTGTAGGTATGGCCAATATCATATAGTGTGAAAGTGCCACACTGTATATGGAAATTAGGTGAAATGGCATTCTTTGCATTTTTCAGTTGTTTAGTGATACCATTAACAAGTTGGTAAGCTATCTCTCGTGCAAGCAACTTATCAGGAACATAATAAGGTAATACGTGGGGAGAAGAATAACTCCTGAATACTCTGACATATGTAAACTTCTCCTCTACAAACCACCTAGCCACAGAAAGAATGCATTAGCCTCTTCATAAACCCTAGGAGCCCTTTTATTGAATATCATTTGGTGCATAGGCAATATGACTCCATAACAAATTTTATAAAAATGCAAGTGGAAGTCTGAATCCCAGAGGTCTCTGTGGTAAATGTGGATTGAGTTAGGGTCTTGGGCAGTCCATTTCCATCCCATGGTAGGATAAATAGAATTAAAACAGATGGTGTCCATGACATAGGCAGACATATAAAAGGGAGGTGTCTCTCTATATGATGCACTCCTCTTATTCCTATATTCAGTAATGTGTTTAGCTAAAATATCAGATAGGATGTTTTCCCAATTCGTAATTGATGAATTGACGATTGCATCAATCAATGGAACCCATTCTATTGAAAACCAAGTGGTATTAGGTTTGGAAAATAATCTACACAACATACCAGCATCATAACAATAAGGGGAAGGAATATGGGCAATTGGGTACGTTCCAAGTTTATCTCGCTTCAAATTTCCCTGGTCTTCCTTCCATTCTTTGATGACTTTCATGAGATCTGGATGCTCTATTCTAAATCTTTGTAGAAACTCTTTGTCATATTTTTGCTACGGGGAGGATAGATGATACATTTCCTTTAAGTCTTCTGCCTCAAAAGATCCCAAGTCTTCTCCCTTTAAATCTTTGAATTTCCCTTCATCTATGCTTAAGTGTTCAATTACCCACTTAACCATATTTGTGTAAGGGAGAATTTTTGGTCTTGCTGCTACCTTATGGACGAATGAACATGCAACATCAAAGTAGGTTGCGTCTGAAGTAGATGTCGTGCCTGTTGTAGAGATTTTGGTTATTAATCTTGGTTGTTGATCTTCAAACAATTGATACATTGTTTCCCATGAGGAAATGCCGCATCCTTGTTGCAAGTAGTGTCTGAGAATAAGGGAGACATCTCTGAGTCTTTAGTAGGCAGAGCTTGAGAAATCTCTTTGCCCTTCTTGCTCATTTCAGTCTTCCTTGATTCATTAAATGATTTCCTTAAAACAAGGAGAGTGTTTAAAAATATAGAGAATAGAGAGTCACATCAGTTATTTATATCAAACATGCATGAATAGATATGAATCTTTTCAAATATAACAAAAACCATCAATAATTATTTCAAATTCAGATCTCTTACACCATCACATGAAGTTCTTATCAATCAACTTAAAGTCGTTAAATCTCAAATTTTGTTTTGATATGACATAAGCCATTTCGCATGCTCTAGAAATTAAATGCCATGAATTCGAATTTCGCCATATATAAATTTTACCATTTGTAATGTTTATCGCTAAATGTTGCGAAATGCGATGTGCGCAAACCACACATTGCAAATTCTATGCGATAATAGATTTGTTTTGCGGTTAAGTTATGCGAAATGCGAAATGCGTATTCAAAAACCATGCTGACGCACTAAAAGGATTTTAAAGATTTATCTTTGATGTTTTGTTGACTTGTCGAGTCCGTGCAATCACACTTATATATAATTACCTTATGAGCCCATTGTTTAAATAAGGTGCGATGCGATAAAGAGATTTATAATGATAATTGAAGTTTTTCCAAGCTTTTTAAAGCATATCTTCAAAAAAGGTTAGCACACTTCGCATTTCACGTAGCTTAGAGGATTTGTGAGTTGTTCTAAGTTATAAGCTATGTGTTTTGTGACGCACTTTGAAATAAAGAGGAAAACTTAAAAGAAAACATTTATTTCCTATTTTTTTTGTTTTAAAACTAAAAATAAATTTCATATTTATTTCCAAATGGTCCCCATTTATAACAATAAATGGGGGTGGGGGGGGGGGGGGTGCTGTATAGCACAACAATTGGCGATTCACTTGGGAGAACCAGATATCTCTGAATAACTTTTTGAAATTTTAAAACTTTTTGAAAATTAAAATAGTTTTAGGAATGAAATTTCAAACAAATAATATCTTACTAAGCAATGAAATTTCTCTTATTTACTATTCATAAAAATTCCTATTTTTAAGATATAAGTATGAAAATCTATATCAGTATTTAATCAGTTCAAAAAGATAAACCAAGAGGCCCTTACAGATCATCTTTATAAAAATTTACTCTTTTATCACAAGTAGAGCCTCTGTTCCAATAAACAATTTAAGTTTTTGGTAGGGTTACCTTTTATCCAACAATGATTCATTGTCCCATCTAGTGTTTCTTAAAATTTGAAAAATAAATTCTAATTTTTTGAAACTTTTTCTTTTTGTATCATTTTTATTTACTTAAAAGCCATTTTCTTGGCTTGGTAACCAAATGATGACAATGACATTTACTAGTTGTAATTAAATTGATCAAGTTGCCTCTTGATGAGACCCCTTGTTCTCTTGATACAATCTCAAGCCATTACCCTATTTTGGTAGGCAGTAATGGTAATGTCAGTTCAACTATTTCCTTATGAACATGGTAAACAAGCTCTTGATGAGACTTATTATCTTTTAATTTTTTCTAATTATAATATTTTTTGAATTTCTTTCAAAAATTTATAAGTTTTACCGAATGGGGTGAATCATTGGTCCTTTTGAGGATTCTGGATGATAATGTCGATTTTTATATTTCTTTTCTGTAAAAGAGTCTTTACTATGTTAAAGATTCTTTTCTTGACTGATAACAGAATAGTCATGCTATATAAGGATGAGAGTTCATTTGAGAATAAATAATTTTAGTGAAATTACATCTTTCAGTAAAAATAAAATCTATTTGTATTTCAAATATTTCGATTGTTTCCTTAACACTTCTTATTTCTATAAGCGATAAATAAAAAAGGATTATCTGAGATTTTATTTTGAAAAGCCAAAAATTTATACTAAGCAACCTTTGTTTTTTCTAAGGAAAAGAAAAAGACACTAGTATACAAGGAATAGAAGGGGTTACCTCCTATGAAAAGTATTTTTTAAAAATCTGCCCACTAATAGGCAAAGATTCTTTTTTGCCTGATAGATCTTGCAATAAGAATGTTGATGGGCCTATTTCTTCAATTACTTGAAATGGACCTAGCCAGAGTTTTTGAAACTTCGTGTGTTTACCTTTTTCCTCATGCGCTTTGTCCCATTTCAAAACCAGATCACCACTTTGAATTTTTTTTGTAGTAACAGAAGTTGAATCAAACGAGGCTTTTACTATCTATTGATGATGAGCATGAGTTTGTGGATTTTTCTCTTTCTTTTATAACTTAAGAATCTGACATTATCTAAGTTGTAAAGAAGAAGTAGGAGATTCATCAATAAATTGTATTAAGGAAAGAGAGGGAATAACTACGTTAGTGGGTAGTACATCTTCTTTTCCATAGACAAGATTAAATGGAGAAGTTCCAATAGAAGCTTTTTGAGTTATTCGATCTGCCCAAAGAGAGAAAATTATTGACTTATGCCAATTTCGTTGATTTTGATCAATAGTTCTTTTGATTATCCTAATCAAGTTCTTATTTGTGGATTTTTCCAAACCATTTCCTTGTGGATAATAATTTGCAGAATATTTAAGTTTAAAACCTCTTTTAATTGCAAATTCCATCATAGCAGTTCCTGATAAGTAAGATGCATTATCAAACATCAAAGCAGTAGGTAAGCCAAACTTGGTTATGATATTTTGGTCGATGAAATCAATGATATTCTTAGAGTTGGATATTTTTAATGGAATTTCTTCCACCCATTTAGTAAAGTAATCTATAGCTAGGAGAATATATCTGTGATGTTTGGAAGAGTTAGGAAAAATCTCACCAATTATGTCTAATCCCCATTGCTCAAACGGTTGTTCGATATTAACTGGTTGTAATGAGAATGATGGCTTCCTTTGTCTTCCAGATGTACTTTGGCACACTTTGCATTTTCTCACGTATTCATGAGCATCCTTGAAAAGTGTAGGCCAATAGTAACCTGCATGCATGATTTTATGTGCTATCGTATTTCCTCCAAAATTTCCTCCAGTTGGTCCATCATGGAGTTCTTGCAAGAATTTTATGCTTTAGATTTTCCTAAGCATCTTAAAAGTACAGAATCAAAATTTTCCCTAAATAACACAAGAAAAATTTACCTCGTTGTGGTATTTACAATGATCAACCTGTTGAGAAGCACCCAACATGACAACATAAAAAAATGACAACCATATTGACATGACACCCATACCGCTCATTAGAGCTTTATAACACAACTCATGGTGGTATTTACATACATATACATATTTTATCAAATAATCACACCAAAACATATACCAAAAGCATTCGCTTAACCAACGAATAGAGAAGGATACATAGCTTGCATCTGATCCGCCATCTCCCATGTAGCTTCATCGGGCACAAAGTGCTTCCACTGCACTTTAACCTGATTGATTACTTGGTTCCAGAGAATGAGCATCTTTCTTTGCAAAATACATTGAGGTTCCACATGGAATTCTCCCTTTAGATACACCTGTGATACAAAATAATCACTCACATGATCAACATCTTTAACATACTTCTTAAGAAATGACACATGGAAAACATCAAGGAATTTCACTATCGGAGGTAGTGCAAGTTGATAGGATATTGGTCCAATCCTTTCAATAATATTTAAAGGTCCAAAAAATCGAGGTGCCAACTTGGCACATGATCCAATCCTCAAGGAGCTCTTCTTGGGCTTAATGCGCAAGTACACTTGTTCCCCAACCTGGAACTCCTTAGACAACTTGTTCCGATCTGCATAAATTCTCTGTATGTCTTGTGTTGACTTTAAATTATTCTTGATCACCTTCATTTACTATTCCATCTTTTCCAACATGTCCGGTCATATCAACACCATGTTCACTGGATCACTCCAATTGATGGGATTATTACACCTTTTCCCATAGAGTGCCTCTAATGAAATAATCCTTAGTGACTCTTGGTAACCATTATTATAAGAAAACTTGACCAACGAAAGGTACTCCTCACATCTCCTCTGTTGATGCATCACATACATCCTCAACATGTCCTCAAAAATCATGTTGACCCTCTTTGTCTGTCCATCTGTCTGCGGATGATAAGTTGTACGAAAGGTCAAATTTGTAGCCAAACCTGTAAATAACTCTTTCCAAAACCT
Source organism: Pinus albicaulis (assembly GCA_034641835.2). NCBI lineage: Eukaryota > Viridiplantae > Streptophyta > Pinopsida > Pinales > Pinaceae > Pinus > Pinus albicaulis. The sequence continues at coordinate 659,803,715 of CM076575.1, read as the reverse complement.
ATAAGTGAACTTACATCCCTGTCTGGCACAATTTTCCATGGAACACCATGTAGCCTCACTACATATTTGATGAATACATGTGCTACATCACTTTCTGAGTAAGTAGAATTTACTAGAACGAAGTGTGCTACCTTTGTCAACTGGTCAACTGCAACATGATGGAATATTGTTGTGTAGATGTCCTCGGAAAACCTGTGATGAATTCCATGGAAATTACCTCTCATTTCCACTCTGGAATCAGAATTGGGTGTAGTAGTCCACCTAGATGTTTACACTCTACCTTTAGCTACTGAAAGTCCAAGCACCTAGCCACAAATTCTGCCACTTATTTCTTCAAATTTGGCCAATGATAAAACTTCTTCAACACTACCAATGTTTTCTAATATACCGAGTGACCTGAATATTGTTTAGCATGAAACTCCCTCAAGATAATCTTCTTGAGCTCAATGTTGTCTAGCACATATATCCTATCTCTAAATATGAGCAAACTATCTGCTATGATACCATAATCCACACCTTGATCACTTGTACCTTGTTGTAACCTATGCCTAAGCTCCATATACATGTCATCCTATTGTCCTGCTTGTAAGATCAAATCCTATAAATATGTCCCATAAGAATTCATACTTCTTATATCATTTACATGTACTCTCCTGCTAAGAGCACCTACAACCCTATTATATTTACCTTCGATGTACCTGATCTTAAATTCGAACTCACTGATTGTAGCTAACCATCTATCTTTGTTGGCATTTAGATTTGGTTGATCGAATAAATACCTCAATCCACTGTGATCACTCATCAATACAAACCTCCTTCTAAGAAGGTCGTGTTTCCACATTTTCAATGCATGGATGATCACTGCCAAATCAAGAGCATGCGTCGGATAGTTATGCTCAAGCTCATTTAGTTTCCTTGATTCATAGCATACCACCCGCATACTTCATTCTTAAGGACTCCACCAAGTCCTCTCTTGCAAGAATCGTTACACACCACAAACTCTTTGTCTGGATCTACAATTTTTAACACTGGAGAATTTGTCAACAACTACTTTAACTACTCAAAACTTGTTTCACATTCCTCTGTCCATTCAAATTTCTTACCTTACATCCACAGTATGTAATAAGATATCCAATATGAGAGAATTTATCGATGAACCTCCTATAATAATCTTCTAGCCCCATAAATGATCTTACCTCTTCCTCATTTCTAGGAGCTTCCCACTCCATGATAGCTCTTATCTTCTTTGGATCCAATGTTATACCTTCCTTGGAGACCACATGCCCCAAGTAATGTACCTCTATCTGAAATAAAATGCATTTATTGAACTTAGCATACAACTGATGCTCTCTCAACAATCTCAAAACTGCTGCTAAATGTTCATCATGTTCTTCCTCATTCTTATAATTTATAAAGATGTCATCAATGAATACAATAATGAACTTGTCCAGATAAGGACGCAACACATTATTCATCAAGCACATCAAAGTAGCTGGAGAATTTTTCAAACCAAATGGAACTACAAAAAAACTCATAATTTCCATACCTGGTGTGGAAAGCAGTCTTTTAGATGTCCTCTTCTTTAATGTGCACCTGATAATATTTGGATCTCAGATCAATCTTCAAGAACACTATTGCTCCCTTCAACTGATCAAACACGTCATCAATCATCGACAACAAATACATGTTCTTGATGGTTACCTTCTTCAACTACCTCTAATTGATGGACAACCTGAGAGTACCACCCTTCTTCTTTACAAACAATACTGGTGCACCCCAAGACAATACACTTGGCCTAATGTATCCCTTGTCAAGCATTTCCTTCAACTACACTTCAACTCTACTAACTCTGGTGTGATCATCTTGTAAGGTGTCTTTGATGTTGTTGTTGCCCCTGGTACCAACTCAATGGAAAAGTCCACTTCCTTAGGAGACAAAAACTATGAAATATCTGCTGGAAACACATCCTAAAACTTCCGCAGGATCGCGTACCTACTCTATACCTCTGCATCCTCATCCTCCTTACCTTTATTACTAGAAATATGTACTGCAAATAATACACACCCTTTTTTGTGACTATGATTTTCCTGCATAGTTGTCACCATTCTAACTGATGTTGCCTTCTTCTTACCCTCTAAGATTATTTGTTCTCCATTTTCATCTAAGAACTCAATGGCTTTGTCATAACAATCCACCTTAGTCTTGTGAAGGTACAACTAGTCCATACCCAAAAGCATACTATATGATCCGAACGACATTACTTTCAAATTTTCTAATGTAGGCATGCCATTCAACTCAAATGCACAAGTTCATACCCAATGATGAACTATTTTCTTTGTACCTATAGCCAACTGCACTAACCAAGATTTTGCATGCACTTCTTTATTCAAACCACACTTATCCACTAGGTTAAGATTAAAATAACTATAATTAGATCCAGGGTCAATCAAAGTAGAAAAAAATTGATCTCAAATCTTTCCATCCATCTTGATAAATGATGTTTGGTGATCTACATCCATGTTATCCAATGTTGCATAGATACGGGGAATGCTCTGCCTAACACCCCCAATTTTTACACTCCTTGTGCATAGTAAATTTTAGGCCTACCACCTCAATTCTACGATAAATCCCTCTTAAGATGCTCCTCACCACATGTCCAACACTTATACCATCCTGTACCATCACCTCTATTATGTTGCCCTCCAAGTTGTGACCCATGTCCCTATCTAACTACGTTCAACTTCTTGTAAAGTGCAACATTCTCTTTCTCACCTACATCCTGAGGTCTTGTTCTTTTCAACTTCCATTTACCTTTAGCTTTGTCTTTCAATCCAAATATTTTAACTCAAGTTTTTAAAAATCTATGTTGGATTTTGATTAAAATTAACTAGAAAAATAATTGTGAAAAAAGCCATTTCGTCTATAAATTAGACTATGCCATTATTATGATTTTTTATTTATTTATTTATATATATTTATATTTATTTATTTAATTAATAGAAATATTGTTTTATTATTTAATTGTTATTAATATTTATATCAACTATATTTACTAATATAATTGTAAAAAAAACTATTTATTAATTAAATCACATAAAAACTTTAATATATCTATTATTTAGATAAGTAACATATAATCATGATTACAACACTTTATTCATGTTGAAAGTATGTTTAAGTAAGATTTAATAACAACACCTTATTCCTATTTAAATAGACCTTTATGAAAAATATTACGTTAAGAATATTGTATTATTGGTATTTTACATCTTCACTTTAGCTTTTGTTTACTTTAACTTTTGTTTTTACATTTGTAAAATGGTGTATAATTGATGAAAATTAATATTATTGAAAAAAACAAATGTATTTATAATAATTTACATAAATCTTAATAATTTCACTTCTTAATTTCTCATTTTCTATATATTAAAAATCATTTTCCTATTGAAATGCAAGTCATCTAGAAAATACCCAATGTAAAATATTTATACAACTACCTACATAAATAAAAAATTATTGTTTCGTAAATAAATTTATTCACAAGGAAAATAAAACATTTTCTATCCTCAAAAGGCAACGTCTACACGTCAATGTAGGGGAAGTCACGGGAGTCACAAAATACACCTTGTGATAATGAAGGCAATCAATTTGACTTTGGGAACAATTTCACTTCGGAGGGAGATTACGATATTTACAACGTATAAAATTCGTTGTAAAAAAATTAAGGGTTTTATATGTAGTATAATATGGAGTTGTTTTTAGTATGATTTTTTGGATTTTCTGATATTAAAATTTTGTGGAAAAAAATTGAGGTGAAATTTTAATTTGTATTATTTGAATTGGTTTTTTGATTTTATATATATGGATTTAACATCCTGAAAAACCCTAAAGCACTTTCATTTTGCAGAGGTTACCATCAAACTTGTGATTTCAATAAATTTCTGCCCAAATTTTAGAGAAATTAGACCGAAAAACCAAAAATGCCTCCAAAAATTTGCTTACAATAATAACTTGTATATTTTTACTATGAATAATATAATATTGTTGATAATTTCTAAAACTTGCATATTTTGTTGGAAAAACTAGACGTTTTAGGTGAACACTTCACCCATCATCATCTATCATCATCCATATATTATAATTTTATAGAAATAAAAAAATTAATTTTATTAAATTATTAATAAAATAAATATTAATTACATATTTAATTTTGTTTAAACATATATCATAAAAATGCTTTTTAAATACACTTTAAATATTCAATTTAAAAAATTACAAATTTTTATAAAACATGAAAGAAACGCTAAAAAAATATGCAAATTTGTAAATAAAAACCAAAAACAAAACAAAAGGATAAATAAGTAGTTTGTTCGGGTAGTTATTGTCAATGGATATTGGCTTTGTAAAAATAGTTTTAGTGGGATTTATTATGTGAAGCGCCTGGCCTATTAGCTCAGTTGGTTAGAGCGTCGTGCTAATAACGCGAAGGTCGCAGGTTCGAGACCTGCATAGGCCAATATGAATGAAAAAATTTTAAGAGAAGCGAAGGTCGCAGGTTCGAGACCTGCATAGGCCAATATGAATGAAAAAATTTTAAGAGATTTGCGGGTTGGCAAATGAAATCAGTTTTATATTTTATTCCTGTGCATTTAAATAAAAATTTCTACAAGATATGATGGCACAACTACGTCAACAATCACGCCCAAATCAAATAAACATGATTTTAATACCCTACTCTTATCTACGTCATCATTACTAACATATACTTAACAACATTTTATGTTACAAAATCTTGTTAATTCGATTAAGTAATGTATATGCAATACAATTTAGAGTACTACAATCAAGGTTATTAGTGTGATATTTTAGATATATAAATTTTTTAAATGATTTTAGAAACGTAATTTTTATTCTTTTAATTGATGTTTTTGTGTAATAGTACTAGAGATGTGCGCTGTGAAGGCTTATTGGCTGGCTTGGCCAGGGTTTTGGCCAAAAAGACTAATGTAATTCCATTAGGATGAGTTTTTCCTCGGAGTTGAGGTTTTCCTAGGGTAAATGTCGTGTTTAATATTTTATGTGCATTTCTCGAATAATTATTCTCATGATACATATTTTTCCTCTCACAATAAAATTTCTAAAACTATGACATTGATATTTTCTCTAACATGTTTACAAAAAAACTTCTAGTAGATTCAAGTGCTCCTCCCAAAATAATCAATTATGCTCAATATGGATACACAATATAATAACTAGCAATTGTACCACATGTTGCAAAGTAAACGTCATAAGGCTGGAGCATAGGAAAGAGTGAGAAAGTCGATGGGAGTAAACATTTTATGGAATTTTATTTATTTATTAGTATTTTTGAGAGAGATTTTGAAATGTAAATTTTGCATAATTGAGTTATATCACTAATTGTAATTTACATACTAAAAAATTAAACTATTCAAGGTAAAAAAAAAGCAAGGGAAAATAAATCTTGACAAATATTTTAAAGAGTAACATAAAATAAATCTTTAAAAGTATTAAAAAGAGTAAAAGAAATAAATCTTTAAAAGTATTAAAAAGAGTAAAAGAAATAAATCTTTAAAGTATTTACAATAATAATAATAATAATATAATTATAACATTTCTTTTGAAAAAAAGAAGAAGATGAATTAAATTAGTTATAACTATAAAGTTATTTTTCGAAATATTATTTTCCAATAATTTATAAACAAATTTAAAATCCAAAATGAAGAGGCACAATAATCAAATGAAGCCACAATATCCATGGAAAGTTGATCATTCTAGTGATTTATTGAAATCTACATGTAGAAGATAAATTTTGTAACACTCCCTATCCCACCACCCTCCTTTTCATTAAAGTGGTATGTTGAATTTTAGCATAAAGCCATGGCCATACAATATCCAACTTATGTTAAAACTCTTTGTAGTATGGAATGTTGAGGATTAATGTTTGTTTGTTCAATATAGAGTAGAAATCAACAGAGCCTCAACACCATATAAGTAGACAATAGTTGTAAGTGTGTGTACTGTGAAATTCTTAGATCACTTAATGTATTCAATCCTTTTCCATTGTGTATATTTATAAATTATAAAGTTATAATTGAAACTAAGAGGGAGATGAGATAATTGCATAATGTATAATTAGATCAGAAAATTTATTCTAACAATTTGCAAACATTCACAAAATGTAAGTTTAGTCTTGAAATTAAAAATATGATGAGATATTGGCAGTCAATTGTAATTAGTAAAAGTATCTTTAACCAACATTGTACCTTAATCAACATAAGAACGACATGGAGTAGTGAAAGAATTAAATATTTCGTAACTGAACAATTTCATAAATGTTGTATAGTGTAATAAGCCTTACAAAGAAGTATATTACACACAAGTATGTCACATCTAGACTTTGCAAACATAATGTGAAGTACAAAGGATATGTCATTGTTGCATTTTCTAGTGTTAAATTTGCAAGAAGGGAATGAATGCAATAGTGACATCGATCTTGGACACGGGAAAGTAGGAATTATATCATAAACTAACAAAGTCAGCAACTTGTGGAACTCTTTGAAGAGTTGAACAAGCAATAACCACCTGCAAAAGAAATATGTCCTTCAAAATATGTAGATGAATTATTATAATTACAAATATGGAAGTTAATTGTAATAAATGACTATAATTAGTTCGTAAGAAAAATGTGTTATAATGAAATGGCAGGGTGTTTGAAAATGAAATTTCCTTGGTCATGGGAATTTGAATACTTTTAGTCATAAATGCAAGGGGAATGATGGCATATTGAACACCATTTAAGATTTTTACGTTGTTGAAGATGCATATTTCTAGATTACCAGTCAGCTCGAATTGTTTGCATTTTTTCACTTTTATGTAGTTGAATTATATGTTTGAGAAGGGATTTGATTTTAAGTAATAATTATAAAGTTGGTCGGAGGCAGTATAACGATGTAGCATCATGCTCCTATATTTACCCAAGCTAACCATTCCACTAGGGTAAACATGTGACAAGAGGCTACTATGATGTGATTCAACTCCCCATGTATAGTTAAGGAAATGGAACCGATAAAACTAAAACAATCTGACCTTCCACACATGCTACACGACCTTCAGGAGCCAACCAACCCTTCCAAGTGACCAAGTCCTGAGACAACTTGACATTTTACTGATCTGGACACTCAGCCTCTCCCATGACAAGTCATGCATGCGACTTAGGCCTTCCAGTTTCTCCCACAGCAAGGCATGCCAATGACTGGGGACATTTTCAGGCAATTATAAGACAACGACCTTGGATTCTAAGCCACTTTTTCAGGGCTTTGTCTCAATCCACTACCTAGAACTTCATGAAACCTTCAAAAGTGATAAATAAAGTTGAATCAAGGTTACTAGTGCAAACATTTGATCAAGGAATTAAATGCAGACGTACTAGCCATGACAGGAATTTCGTCAAACATGTCACAAATATGTAATCCACAGGTCATCATAACATATATGAGTACAAGGGTCTCATAATAATTTGATATTCGTAAAGAAGCATTGATGCCTTATCAAAATAGTTGAATTATCATCTATTAGGTCATATATTAAATTTTCATTCATTTGCTAATCAAAACATGATGAGAGCCATACATCTAGTATGTCATAAAACATACTCATAACCAACATATAACCAACAGAAATAAAAAGGATACAACAACCATAAAAACCACATATGATCCAGTACATTTACACATGAAATACCAAGGAGAAGGAGCTATTATTAATGAATGCATAAGCCAACCAGGTTTTGGACCTCCAGGAACCACCCAACCATAGATTGATAGAACCAAATATTTCCTTCATCGAATCACCCCCATGCCATATTCCAGGCACAAATGTGGGACTTACAACAAAGTCAACCAGGGTTTCCTGAGGCCAAACCACCTCAAACCTCATCAATAGAAACATGATTTACCATAATCCACACCAGATCACTAGGCTCTAAACACACATGGATGCCTATGGATCTCTCCACCTAAACCATGAGGAATTTTTTTGTCTCAACCTATCGTCTTTACTGCGTATCTCGCCATTACCAATCAAGGGATTCTTAGGCCTATGGTGTCTCCACCCACTGCTATTTACCACGTATCCTGCCATTACTGGTCAAGGGATTCCTAGGCCCAATCAAGGGTATTCACCACTAATATTTACCATGTATCTCATCATTCACTGATCGAGCATTCCTAGGCTCAGTCAAGGTGTTCACATCTAGGATTTACCGTGTATCCCATCCCAGGATTCCTAGGCCTTATGAATAATCCTGAGACCACCCCAGTCAGCTTCGAGTCCATATAGAAATCCAACTCAACCAAATACAAGAGAGCCCACCACACCATGGCTATCTGGAAATGGCAAGACAAGGTTGAAAAATACTGTCACACCTAGAAAAACCCATGCCATTGACAACAAGAGAACCAAAACACACATGCATGCCAAAAATAGCAAGGAAACCACACATGAAAATTGATACCTATGAGTAATCCCTTTGTAGCTGCTTGATCTCACTCTTCCTTTCTTGATATTTGCTTCCTCCTGCTTTCTTATCCCTCCTTTGCCTTCTTTCCTCCAATGCTATATTTCTCCAAGAATGCTCCAAGTTTCCAAGAGTGTGAGAGAGAGAGATATTAGAAAGAGAGCTCCAAAATTGAATAGAAAATAAGTTGTGAACTGATCCTCAAAAGCCTTTTTATTAATGAAGCCTCCATTTTCTTCAATTTCCATTATTTTCCTTCATTTTCCTGCTCATATACACCCTTGACCTTTCAACTTAATTTTCTCCTAATTTCCTTTATTTTCATAATTAAAATACCAATTAATACCTTTCCAAAGCCTTTTCAATTTCCTTTGCCAATTCCTTAGCCATAATAAACCAAATAAACACCCACACTAGGATGTCTTTCCTAACATTCATCTTGGAATAAGTGTCCCGTGACTTTGGTTATTATTTCTCCTTTATTAACTTTATTTACATGGAATTTTGATTAGGGTTGTTATAAAACCCTCCCCCTTGGGGGAACACCGTACTTGGTGTTCAATAACACCTACAACCAACAAGACCGCTGCCAAGAAAAACATACCTCCCATGGAGCTTTATAACTTAGCTTGTTGCAGTATTACAATGATCAACATGCTAAGAAGAACCCAACATGACAACCATATTGACATGACACCCATACTACTTATTGGGGCTTTATGACACAACTCATGGAGGTATTTAAATCCATATATATATTTACATATATCAAATATTAAAACCAAAACATATACCAAAAAATTCGCTCAACCAATGAATCGAGAAGGATACATAGCCCGTATATGATCCGCCATCTCCCATTCAACTTCATCAGACCCAAAGTGATTCCACTGCACTTTAACCCACTCGATTTCTCGGTTCCAGAGCATGGGCATATTTATTTGCATAATAAATTGAGGTTCTCGCTAGAATTATCCCTTTGGCTCCACCTACAATACAAACCAATCAATCTAATCTCATCTCTGAAAACCAAGGCAGCTTCATTTCTCAAAGGAAAATCAATAACTCCATCCTCCTTGTCCAAGAGGCCATCCGCTCTAATATATCTCAAAAAGAAAAGGGTTTCATTTTAAAGCTGGATCTTGCCAATGCATTTGACAGGGTAAGACATTCTTTTCTTTTTGTTGTCCTACATAAAATGGGTTTGGACTCAAACTTTCTTGCTCTTATTCACACCTGCATCTCTGGACCTTGGATATCCCCTCTCATCAATGGCAGACCCGCCCCCTCCTTTCAATCCTCTTGAGGATTAAGACAAGGATTCCCTCTCTCTCCATACCTCTTCATCCTTATGGCTGAATCCTTCAGCAAAGCATTGGATCAAAAGTGGCACATGGGGCTCATCACTGGCATCAAATTCAGCAACGGAGTAAAGAACATGAACCATTCTCAATTCGTAGATGACACTCTTCTTATGAGAGGAGCCTCCAACATCATTGCTCAATGTTTTAAAACAATCTTGGATAAATTCATGCACTACTCCATAGGTATAATTAATCACCTTAAAATTTGCATTTATGGTTGGAACACATCTACTCAAACCATTCACAACATTGCTAACATCTTTGGGGTTCCTTGTAAATTGAATTGGGGGCACTTTTCTTATTTGATTATGCCTGTGAGTGTTGGTCCTCTAAAGGCAAAAGTATGGAATGTTACCATTGATAAAATTAAAAGAAAAGTCCAGCAATGGGGCTCTTCATGGCTCAATCCTGCAGGCCACCTTATCCTAATCAAATTTGGTCTTTCATCCTTGCCTTTGTATCACTTCACCCTCCTTTAGGCCCCTGCTATCATCCATCTCAAAATTGAAGCCATCATCAGTCACTTTATATGGCAAGGGGGGAAGAATGAAAAAAGGAAATACAATCTCATAAAATGGAGACAGGTTATTCAAGATCAGGAACATGGTGGAATAGGAGTCCGCTCTCCCAAGCTCTTGAACGCTGCCTTCAGAGGGAAGATTGTATGGAGGTTCATCAGTGGTAATCAAGCTTAGTGGAAGAGTGTCTTGGAAGTCAAATACCTCAACACTACCCAGCAGCACCTCTTTGATCAAGAAATACCAAACACGCCATGCTCCAAAATCTGGGGCCTTTGCAAAAAATCTATTCCATTTTTAGCTAAAAATCTCTCCAAAGTTCCCATGGGCGGTAATACCATCAACATTGGGAAGGATCAAATTATGGGACAACATCCCATCATTGACAATCCTGACACTCAAAAAATTCTATCCTTCTACAACAACATGGGCCTTCAATTCTTAAACCAGTTTTCCAAATGGGATGTCCAAACTCATTTCTGGACTCGGTGGCACTTCCCAAGAGTTCCAAGCCATCTAGAAATTGATCTTGGTATCCTGAAATCTCATCTCCATGGTTTAGCTCCTCTAAAAAAGACAGTGCCGATTAGTTTCTATGGGATCCTTCTGGATCAGCTTACACCATCAAAGCTGCTTACCAATATCTCTGCAAAAATGATTATCCTATGCCTATATGGTCTAACTGGAAGGTTGTTTGGAAAACTAAAGCTCTTCCCAAGATCAAGTTTTTTATATGGAATCCATTGAAAGGAAAAATTTTAACCTCTGATAACCTCAAAAAAAGAGGTGTGCTTCGCCCCTCAATATGTCCAAACTGTCAATCTGCTAAAGATACTATTCAACATATTTTCATTGAGTGTCCCTTTGCATCCCGCTACTGGAACGAATGCATCCCTAATTTCCAACCAAGATGGGTGTATCATAGCTCCATAGCAGAAGCCTTACGCTCTTGGAAAAGCAGCTTCCCCTGGAAGAACAAGAAGAACAATATCTCGAAGAGAGTTTGGGACACCCTCCCTATGTGACTATGTGGAACATCTGGCTCACTCGAAATAGGAAGATCTTCAAGGATAAATAACCTTCCTTTAGAAAAATCTGCAGTAAATCATGGTGTCTCATGCTTGAAACAATTTCAACAAAGAGCCACAACAAAATTGACTACAAAGATCTCTATGTGGAAGAGAGGAACCTTGTAGGTTATCTTCTCGACAAGAAAAATAGCATCAACAACATAAGAATTAGATCTAATCAGTTGTACAATTTAGGCAAAAGCTGGAAAATTCGGCTACATGAAGAGGAATTTTCCAATTGGATAAAGAGTTGCGCTAGACCCTCCTTATTCTTTGATGGGGCTTCTAAATATAACTCAAGTAGTGCAGGGGATGGAGGTATCATTTGCAATGAAACTGGTTGCATTATCTCATCCTTCGAATGGGGTCTAGGTTCCCTCTCAAAAAACATAGCAGAGGATTTTGCCCTGTTTCAAGGACTAACCCAGCTAAAAAAGCTTAGTATAAAGTATGCTATGATCTTCAGAGACTCGGCCATAATCATCAGTATGATGGTTCAAAATCGCCCAGCTTCAAATGTTTCTCTCCGCCAAACCATCAGCAGATGCCATTCCCTCTTGAATTATATGAAGGACTAATCCTTTTTCCACATTCTCCGCCATCTCAATAAGGACGCTGACCTCCTTGCCAACAGGGCAAGTGCGCGAACCTTGGGACAACTTCTCTGCAATGATGTCTCATATCTTGCTCCTCTTCCATGATCCAACCAATCTCTGAAATAAAATCTTGTTCAAACGATATTGTCCCTCTTGGAATCTTTCGTACTCTCTCCCTCATCCTTCCCGTGACATCACCTCGTTTCTCTCCCTGACCCGACTTCTTCTGCCCTCCCTATCTTATTTATCTGGCATCCTTGCATCGAATATCCATCCTTCTCCTTGCGCTCTGTCTCTTCAGTAGAGCCTTGGTCCTGCCCTCTCCCCGCATTCCCCTCAGCCCTTTGTTTCCTCCCCCCCTGGTCATGAGCTTTCACTCCCAGTCTCGGCTTGCTCTCCCCCCTCTGTGCCGACATTCCTGCAGCATTTGGGCAACTCTGTCAGTGCTTCATTAAGATCATTTTTCGATTATCGGCTTCAGCCTTTTCTCTCAGATACTCTCCACATTTTTTGCAGAGATTGTGTTTATCAGATCTCCCCGAATTCATCATCATGGCTCAAAGTGAAGACTGCCTTCACTGTGCAGATCTTCAAGCTGAGCTTGAGAAAATCAGAGCTCATCAAAATATTCTTGATGCAAAGTTACAAACTGAGGAAAAAATTACGGATAAAAAGCATGAAGCTGATCTCAACGTCTTCCTTCACAGGGTTTCCTCACTCCAGAATCAGTTTAAAACTCTCTCCAACCGATGCACTCATGCAGAAGAATCAGTGAAAATTCTTAAATATATGTTGGAGAAGTGCTCTGCTCCAAGTTCCAGCTCTACCAATTTGAGGAACGCGGGAAATGAAGCTAACCCTAAAGATTCTATAGCTCGTCAGATCAGCCATATTAATATTGATTAAGCATGTCTTTTAATTTTTCCTTCCTTCTATCTCAGTTTGTCTGTATTTATGCAATTTCTGTATTTTAGTTATTTACAAAAAGCAGAAACAAAGGGAATGTAGCATTTTTTTTGTAGCTACTCTCTTCACTGCTCCTCAAGTAGCTTATCATGTAACCATGGAGCCTTTTCACCACCTTTTTGGAATACAAAATAGCAACTGATTATGTTAAAAAAAAAAATACAAACCAATCAGTCACATGATAAACATATTTAACATACTTCTTAAGAAATGACACATGGAAAACATCATGGAATTTCACTGTCAGAGGCAGTGCAAGTCGATAGGTTACTGGTCCATCTCTTCCAACACGTCTAGTCCTATCAACACCCTATTCACTGGACCATTCAAAATGATGGGAGTATTACAACTCTAAACATAGAGTGCCTCAAATAGACTCATCCTTAGTGACTCTTGATAAGCATTATTATAAGCAAACTTTGTGAAAGTTTCAAAACAGAAACCCTACTGCAGTGTCTTGATATACTTGTTTGATTAATTTAACAAGTTATTTTACTAAAGTATTCATAAAAACACTAAATCAAATACAAACTGCAGCCTACACATTTACATATCATTTACTGAACAACACACACATGTGACAAAATTTATTCACAAATTTTTCAGACAAATGTCCCTAGAAAAACCCAATGCAGTAAATCTCGTGCAGTAGCTCTAGATGGTTTTATTATTATGTATAATTTAAATACAACAATATGGGCACCAAAAATGGTTTTCCCTACCTAAAAATTACACGGTAGATGTGCCTTTCACTCGGAGACAGAAAATATGGCTAAATCACACCCTCAATCGGGATTTACAGATAACGAGCCCTCTCTAGCCCACTGGAAACCCTCAACACAGTCTTATTCAGCTTCTATGTCAGCTCTCTATCCCAGCATAGCTTATGCATAGCGCATGCTGCCCCCTGCGTCACTCTGGAAGGCTTTGCATTGCCTATGTGTCACCCTCTGCGTGGCCTCTGCCTCAACTTGGCTAGGCTGTGTCCCTCCTGCTGGCCTCTACGCTGTCCTGGTATAATGTTGCCTCTCTATTGTTGTATTCTTGGCCTCAGATCAGATCATCCCTTTCCCCTCACTGAACGGCAAACTCACTTCGAATTCCTCATCAAACCCCTCCCCAGAAATTCGACTTAGCTTTAGTGCTCTGCAATGTGTGTGTTTTCTCTAACTAACCCCAAGCCCTTCCTTTATACTTTTCTCGTTGAAAAATCAACGACCGTGATCTAATATCTAATCAATGGTTGAGATTAAAATAATTCTTTATCCACGTCACTCAGAACATTTCATCACATGTGTAAATTAATTCACTTCAATTTTTTAATTTCCCTAAGTTAGACTTAGGCTCCCCATTAAAAAATTTAATTATTAGAATAAATTTTACACCAGATGAAATTTCTCCAAATGCTTTTTGGGTCTTGTAGATCTCATGTGTTTCAGTGCCTCCACAAATTTTCGGAGATAGAACACACCCGATGCTACCCCAAAATCTTGACACTCCCTCTTAGCGAGGAGTGTGCTCTAGCAATACTTCCACACTAAAGCGTCACCAGATCTTGACATCGACCTCTGCGCTATTGATACTTGGTCTGCTTCCCTCCATCCACTGTGTTGCTTCTTTCTGTACTGCTTCCCATGTCACTGCCACCGAAACTGCTACATCCTTACAACAACTCCCTCTTAAATTGTTGCATCATGCTTCCCATAACAGTGCCACTGCTAACTATTGCATTGCAACTCAATTTCTGAGAAGTAAGCAACTGAAGGACCATCACCCAATCACTGAAAGATGAGTCAGTCTGAATGCATCTAATCACTAAAGCACCCTCTGCTGATTCTCTACATTGTCTCTCTAAAGCATTTCTCTATCTGCTACTCTACCGTGCATAAGCAGTGCCTTTATGTTTCTGAAATCCCATTAGCTTATGTGTTTCTGCTTCCACGCAATTGCTGCCTCTCCTCTGTGCTGCTACAAACTTTAGTGTTCCAATACTTCCTTTGCTTCACTGTGATCATCTGCACCCACTGTTTCATTCGTCCTGCTACTGTCTTAAGGCTCCCTTAGCTTATATGTGATCCAAGAGTTTGGGCACTTCAAGGATCCTGCCATCATCTGTAGTTTCTCTACAGATCAATATCGCCCCACTTCCTTGGTTCATGAGAACTCATGGCTATGTCATCGTCACTGCCATCATCTCCTTCATTGCTACTACCTTGGAATCGGAATATTACTTGTCCTTCCTCTTAGGACAAGAGCTGGTGAAGTGTCCAAGTTCGCCACATTTAAAGCACCAAACATTTGATAGGTCCTTCTTCTTCTTCCCTCGCTGCCTCTATCCCTTATATGCAAGGGTTGCATCCTCCTCCTCCTCTTTCTTTACTTTGACTCCACCATCGTTGCTTTGCTTCTTGGTTATTCTAATGATTTCCTCGTGACGGAGGATTGGCCACATGTCCACATAGGATGGTAGCGCCGCTCTGCCCAAGATGCTTTGGAAAAACATTTCCCATTCGTTGGTGACTGCATTCAGGGCACTCCTCACCATGAGCCCTTCATCTGGAGTTGACCCCATAACAATCAACTGGTCCCGGATAGTCTAAAGTTTAAAGAGGAAGGGATCGATTTCCTCTCCCTTCTGCATTTGGAACAACCTCATCTGATTCTCACTAGTACATATGGTCAATTTTTTGACACTTTAGTCTCGACAATTTTGACATATTGTCAAAAATTTCCAAAATTTTTGTCAATTTTTTTTATCTCGCCAAAAAGTAACGAAACTCTCCCATCGTCGGAATAGTGACACAACTTCCAAACACCGGACATGTGACAAAACATACCAACGTCGAAATAGAGACGAAATTTATCTACACGTCGGAATAGCGAATAAATGATACAAATGTCGGACTTGCGAAAAACTTCTCCAAATGTCGAAATAGCGATGAACTTTCTCCAAACATTGGAATAGCGATGAACATGTTCCAAACGTCGAACTTTTGACGCACTTTGCCAAACGTTATAACTTCTCTAAACGTCGGACTTGCGACGAACGTGCTCCAGACATTTGACTTGCAATGAACTTTTCCAAAAGTGTGAGGTTCAAGTCGAGTCAGGTTGGATTGGGTCAGGTCGAGTTGTGTCAGGTTGGCTTGTGTTAGGTCCTGTTGTGTGAGGTCGATTCAAGTGATGGTGCTCAAGGAAACGTGTTCGGGCAGGTCGGGTCAGGTCGGGTCATGTGAGAGCGCCTAATGAAATGTGTTCGGGCAGGTCAGGTCAGGTGGGGTGGGTTGGGTCAGGTCATGTGAGGGAGCCCATGGAAACGCGTTTGGATGGGCTGGGTTGGTTCAGGTCAGGTTGTGTGAGGGTGCCCAACAAAACACGTTCATGTGGGTCGGGTTGAGTCGAGTCATGTGAGGGCACCTAAGGAAACGCGTTTGGGCGGGGTAGGTCGGGTCGTGCCGTGTGAGGGTGCCCAAGGAAATATTTTCGGACGGGTCAGGGCATGTCAGGTCGGGTCATGTGAGGGTGCCCAAAGAAACACGTTCGGGCAGGTCGGGTCGGGTCAAGTCATGTGAGGGCGCCCAAGGAAACGCGTTTTGGCAGGTCGAGTTAGGCCGGGTAGGGTCGGGTCATTTGAGGGTGGCAGTCTAAAAAATGCTAAGTTGTGACCACCCGTGTGCCTTGTGCACGTTTCTGCAATTTTTTTTCATTTTTTCCCTCATGCCTTCGTTCGAGCGGGTCGGGCATGTCGTGTGATGGTGCCACAGGAAACATGTTCAGGTCAGATCATGTAAGGGAGGTCATATAAAAAATGCTAAGTTGTGACTGCCCATGTGCCTTGTGCACATTCGTGAGACTTGTTTTTTATATGCTCCCTCATGCCTTATGTTAGCCACCTATAAAATTTTTCATAACAAATGGTGGCTAAAATTTTTTTTAGCCTTTAAGAAACAATTCAAGTTCAAATTGTTAGTTCTTAAAGTCTTATGAAGATCATTAACCCTTCAATTAATCTTCACTGCTGTTTCCCTCATAATCCTAAAAATATGCTATCTGCCAAGAGAAGACTGCTTAAGACCCCATTTTCCATCATTTTTACCCCTCCTTTCATTCATAAAAACCCTATTTTTATCCCTTCTTTCCTCCATAAAAATCCCTCCATAAGCCTCATTTAACCTTCAAAATCACTCCAAAATCCCTTTAAAACCTTATTACTCTCCCTTATTTGGTTTTAAATCTCCTTGTTTCCCCTATCGGAACCCTCAATTTGCCTCAAAAACCATGTTTTTAGGCCTAAAAAACCCTTTGTGCATATAATGTTTTCTTAAGCCCCCAAGGGCTTAACTCCTGTAACCCTCTGCCTCATAAGACCTACAGCCCCGATATCGGGCGCTAAAAGGTCCTAAACCCATGTCATAACCCCTCATTTCCTTTATTCCTTTGTAATTTCATATTCCCCAACGTTTCAATTTTAAGTTAATCTGGACCGTCAATCCGATGATTCAACGGTCATCGAGCCCCATCCTTCCACCCGATCGCATGACTTTCTCTTTTCCTTCTCCAATGTTGATCTCCTTGATTGAATCTTAGCTGTCGAATCCACAAGAACCAACGACTAAGATTTCGACACACTCTGCCCATAACTCTTCTCCTTTACCCCTCCGATTGAGTCTCAACCGTCGATCCGACCGACAACGCTCTGTCGCATCGCGCAAATTCTCAAGTGTCTTCCCCTTTCCTCCTCCGATTTGCGATCACCCCTATTCAAATCTAATCGTCCGTTTCATAGATCTGACGGTCATGATCCATCCCAATCATTCATAAAACCCCAATGAACCAACCCGCTTAGCGACAAAATCCCTGACGTAACCATGGGCCCCACTTACCTCATTACCCCGCAACTTCTCCATCGCGTGCGATCTGCACCATTGGATCTGCGCCCATTCATCTGATGGCTAGAAATCTGTTTCGCAAAATTTATGCGACAACACATTCACACCCGAAAAAAGTCTGAAATGGGTCGTTTTTTGAATCCATGTGTCACGCAACGTACCATATCGCATTTTTTTTATGAAAACCACATACCACCCAAAAATTTTACGAAAGCCGCTGCCATTTTTCCGCCTTACCACCTTTCCACACTGCATTGACTTTCCTCCTTTTTAATCTTGGCCATCAATTGTTTCAATCCAATGGCTCCGATTTAACTTCCCCCCCATTTCATTTGCCATTCGCCTATACCCCCGAGCATTTCACCGATACTTCTCCACCATCGATCTCCGAAGATCGACGGTCTCGATTAAATTTCCTCCATTCCATTATACCATTTCCCCTTTTGCATTATAAACTCCCAATCAATCTTAGCGTTGATCAATCTAAATCGACGGTCTGGACTTAATCTTACAACCATTCACCCAACCACCTCCCAATTGACCCCATCATGTGATCTCAACCGTTGGTTGTTTTCATCCAATGGCCACGATTTAATCTCACACCCGAGATCTCCAAAGCAGCCTCTAACCTATATTTCACGGATTTTCTTAATTTTTGTTCGTTTTTTGCAGGTTATTAAGGTTTTTTCCATAGTTTTTAAATGAAACAAAGGCCAGGGATGACGATCCCCCATGCCATTATCCATGAAGAAAGTGAATCCACAGGGTTCAGACTATGATTCCACTTGTGCCTCATGAGCATTTGTGAAGTCACAAAACCTCTGCGCGCCTGCAACACAACAAAACACAGTAAATATCAAACAACCAAAGAGTATCAGTCTCAAGGGATAGGATCAGTGCATAATTGAAGATCAATGATTTTAAACAGAGTTTAAAGGGATTAAGGCACCAATTTTAGAATCAAAGGCCTAATCCACAGTTGTTAAAGGATAAAGACCAGAAATAAAGATCAAGGCCTGATTAGGCCTAAAACACAGAGTAAAGCAGATTAAAAGTGTTTTAAGAATAAAAAAAGAGATATATCAGTCCGAAAAGCCTCCACTGCCACATCAAAGGTTAATTGAATCCTCTCCAGCTACCAAAGTGCCACCTGCAACTTTCAATAAATCAGAAGTAGGCAGAGTTATTTCCTAAGTCAGTGATATTTTGCCTAAAGACAGGACGAGTTATTGCCAACCTACTTCAAGAGCTTTAAAGTCAAAAAACTCTGCCAAGTATCCCAAAAATTAATAAAAACCAATTAATACGGAGGAAATATCAGAAATATTCTCTATTGAGCCCCTCAAAGGCCGAGAAGCATTAACTTGTATTAATTGAGCCTAGAGATCTTTTCTCTCATCCCACCTCCTCATTTCTTCTATAAATACTTCTGTAGAAGATGAGACAAAGGTTGGTCTCTGGATGTCTGTAGCATGTAAATAGTTTTCTGAAGCTGCTGAAGCTCTGTTTGTAATTGAAGATACATAAGCTAAGATGAAAAGTTTGAAGCTGTAGAAACCTACCGGACTTGAAGATTGTAACTGGTTTGAACATCAAATACAAGCTGATTTTTGGGATCCTGGTCTATGTCAATGGTGATGTGTTTCTCATTGTAATTGTTATTTTTATTTATGTTTTCATTCTGTCCACCTTTCTCTGATAAAGAACAACAAATATAGAGCTAGGATTTACTGTTAAAAGTACCCTAATCTCATTGATAAGCTTTATCTCTATGTTTTCCTCCTTTGTGTATTTAAGAATGATTTAATATAGTCCAAGCAGTTAAGGAATGTTGGCTAGTCCATGTCTTACTGTATAAACTTTAAACATTGTTCTTGAATGTCATTTTCATTACTTGCTAAGTAGAGTTGGACCAGAAAAGCTTATGGTTTTCCATGTCTTCTAGTTTCTTCTCCAACAGTTTGTCTTGAAAGTTTCCCTTAAGAGTATGTTAAGAGCAGGATAGTTTCAAAGTACTTACCTGATCTTAGACTACTTTTTATGTTTATCATGAATGTTCTCCTTTTGAATATGCTGAATGCAGGCTAAGTTAAAGTCTTTACTTGATCGTAATCTATTCTAAGTGTTTTAATGTTTTCTATCGAAAGTGTATCAAAAGCAGGATAGTATCAAAGTACTTACCTGATCCTAGATTAATTTTGTGTCTTTCTTAAGTGTATGCCAAAAGTAGGGTAGTTTTAGAATACTTACTTAATCTTAGGCTGCTATTTTTTCTTCATCTGTTTGATTTCCCTCACTCCATTTCTTATTGTTCCATTCCATAACATCAACTTAAAGAGATCCTTTGACATAGATGACTTGGCCCATGGACCACTCTTGAACCTTGTTGTTTCAATTAAATCCTCTTATGACTCTATAGCCCAATGTATTGAAGTTGCTCCTTGCCGATCTTATTAGCTGAACCATTCTCCCACTTATTCACACCTTCACCCTTCATATAGACTTCCTTCACCTTCATCCTATCCTTGCCCAACCAAAACCAAACAAAACCCTTGTTCTTCATAACTAGCCTAATATCACACTAAAAGACCTTAAAAGATAAATCAATCTTTGCACTTATAGAGAGATCTCTCTCTGGATTCAGGAGGGCTAGATCCTAGAATCCCAAAGTGGTTCATATGTAGGCTTTGCATTTTTTATTTTCCAATCTTGAAAATTACAGAGACCTAACATTCTGGTGACTCCATTGGGGACTTCTGAGTAAAATTCATCCTATATACCTTTAGGGCCTCTAGAAAAGCCCTTGATTCAAGAACATTTGTTGTGTTAGCCAGCTAAGCCACCAGACCTAACATTCTGGCGACTCCACTGGGGACTTCTGAGTAAACTTCATCCTAGATACCTTTAGGTTCTCTAGAAAACCCCTTGATTCAAGAACATTTGTTGTGTTAGCCAGTTGAGCCACCAGACCTAGCATTCTGGCGGCTCCATTGGGGACTCTAAGTCAATTTCATTTTAGATACCCTTAAGACCTCAGAAGACCCATAATCTCTTTAGATTGGTATTCATAATAAACATGGTGGTGGAACCATAAAAAATTTTACCTCCTTAAGAGCTAAAAATTTTCCTCCTGGCGACTCCACACTCTACAACTCCCAAAAGACCAAATGACTCCACTGGTAGAAAACTCTGAACTGGTTGACAAGATACAGTGACCTCTTTTTTGATTTACAAACATGGATTTAGATATGACCCAGAAGACAAACATATGGTCATGATTGAAAAATTGATGTACATGCTTGGAAAGAGAATAGAAAGGTATGAGGCTAATTTAAACATTGATGATCTAGAGCAGCTCATGCTTGTTTCAGATCAAGAACAAACTCAACCACTGCAAGACATGTATGATGAGCAAGATTATAGGGAAAAAAATGAAGAAAAATTTCTAATCATGATGGAAAAGATGATATACATGCTTGGAAAGAGAATAGAAAGGTGTGAAGCTAATTTCAATATTGTTGATCTAGAGGAACCTATGCTTTTCCCTGATCACACACAAGCTAAATTACTTCAAGACCTAGACAATGAACAAGATATGTATGATGATCAAAACTTTATAGAAGATGATGAGCAAGATTACAAAGAAATTAATGAAGAAGGTTGTCAGGAAATTCTTGATTGCCTGCCTATGTCTTGTACTATGCTAATAAGAGAACTTCATGACCAAATTGCAAAAACTTATAGTGAGCAATGCTTTGAGGAAACAAGTAGCCACTTAGAAAACACAGAATCTGATGTGGAAGGAGAACCAGCACATATAGGAACTTCCCCTCTAGATTATAACCCATCTTAGAGTACACAAGAAGAGTGGCATCCTGATAATGTAAGAGAAACAACTCATGAACCTTATATTAAAATTGAGTGTCATAATAATCATGAGGAATTGTTTAAAACATAAGAAGATCAGGAAACAATAGAAAATCCTCAAGGTTCCCCTGAAAGCACAAGTCAAGATCCCCTAGAAGAGGCTCAAGAAGACATCAGACCTCAAAATCAGCCAACACAAGAGAAAGAGGACTGCTATATATCTGTCCTAAGAAAAAAGAAAACTCCTTCTCTCTTGACAGAGGAAGAGATTGATCTAATATTGAACAGACAACCAGCCCTCAAATCTTCATTAGAACAAAACACTTCTGCTCATCTACCTACTAAATCTTGTTGTCTTGAACAAAAAATAAAATTGTAGATCAACTAAAATAAAAACAAACTAATAACCCAATATGTTTGATTGGTGAGATTGTTTATACTAATGATTTTTCAATTTTTGATCAGTCTGATAATGATGATGAGATCCAAGTAGAAACTAATCATGCAGGGAAACCAACAGTTGATTGGTGTCATGAACTTCATTATCATCAGCTTGAAACAACAATCAATCAATCCAATTCATCATAAATAGCTTTCACATAATTGGGGGTCAGCAATCTATCAGTTGTGATGATGAGGTTGAGAAGAAAGAGAAATTTCTTAAGTAGGATGAAGATAATAAACCTTCTCCTGAAAAGGTTGAGGTAATAAAGGATACCCCTGCTTAAGAATATGATCATGTCTTCATAGAGTACAATCCACTCAAGCAGAGCATACCAGGACTACAATAGGACAACACTGCAATATATGATGAGTCCTCTAGTTCAAATGACAATGAAGATGAGGAAGACTATCTTCCTCAAAAGAATCTTTGCCTTGATCCCGTGGAGAAAGAAGAAATTTCACTGCTTGTTGATTTACAAGTGAAATATTATGATGCTTCCAAGAAACATACTAAATATATAGTCCTCAAAGCTGATGTCTTGGAAGCAGATTATCTACCAACCATGGAGGGCCAAAAAGAAGAGAATCTTCATCTTTTATTTGTTGATCCTTTGGAGGAGTGTGTGGAGGCCCCAACTGGCTCAAATTATCAAGCATGGATCCTTTGCAAGAGCCAAATGCATAAAAAGCTGTCACCTTCTGTGATAGCCTTGGTTTTGAAGATTAATCTTCAAAATGTACCATGGATACCTTCGACTAGTAGCCAGTTTCTCTATTCATTTTTGTCACTACTCAACTGGCTACATTGGCACTTTTGTATCATATAAAAATGTAAATATTCCAAGTTAGAATAGGTTAGATAGGAATGTCAATAAGGCTCAACTTTGAGCATTTAGTTAGTTGTTGATTTCTGCTTTGAAGAAAAAGAAAAATACAAAAACAATAGAAAAAGAAAAGAGGGCAGATTGTAAAACAAGAAAGGTACAACCCCATACCAAAAAAGAGAAAAAAAATCTGAAAGTGTGCAAGCTCAAATGCCACTCCTAAGAAACACACTTCTAGTTAGTCATACAGTCTAATCATGACTAATTAGTTTTTCAATTTACTGTTGATAGGTTAGTGAATTAGATTTGCCAAACAACTCAATCTTGGCTTATCAGTAAGGTAGATTAGGATAGGAAAAGAAGGTTCAAACAAGCTCAAATCATGAACCTATGAGATTGATGAAGAACTGGTTCCAATAAGCTCAAAACTTGAACCAGAAAGGAAATAAAGACAACTCAAACAAATTCAAAATAGAGCTGAAGGAATAATGAAGGATGTTTTGATTTTCAGATCTTAAGCCTTCACAATTTTGTTTTCATTTTCTGCAAATTTTAGTCTATATGCAGCTTGTTTTTATGCCATAGACCAACAACAAGTTAGACTACTTAATCCTAGCCTGGCTGTTTTTAAATTTTTTTTTAAGAATTTAGAGAATAAAAGTCTGCCAGACAGTTTAATCCTGACAGATTGTAGTTAGGTAGAGAAGCTTATGAACTCAACTATTTAATCTGAGTTCATGGAGAAATAAGGATAGATTTAGAATAGTTTTATGTTTTCAATAAAAGAATAAAATGTCGATGTTTAAGGTCTGCAAGTCCAAATGCACCTTCAGAAGAAAAAATGTTAGGAAGTAGGTGTGTAGGTAGCTGTTTGGGAAATAATTTTTCTGCTAATATGTCTAAAGTTCTGCTCATCTTTCAAGAAGCTAATCAGAGAAGAAGAAAAGGTTGTCAAGGTACAAAGCCACTGATCTATATCTAGAGAATACTTTTCTGAGGTTCTTAACACCTCCAAGGAGCTGCCATCCCAAGTTGGAGCCGTTGTTAGCCACCTATAAAATTTGTCATATCAAATGGTGGCTAAAATATTTTTTAGCCTTTAGGAAACAATTCAAGTTCAAATTGTTAGTTCTTAAAGTCTTATGAATATCATTAACCCTTAAATTAATCTTCACTACTGTTTCCCTCATAATCCTAAAAATCTGCTGTCTGCCAAGAGAAGACTTCTTAAGACCCCATTTTCCATCATTTTTACCCCTCCTTTCATTCATAAAAACCCTATTTTTATCCCTTCTTTCCTCCATAAAAATCCCTCCATGAGCCTCATTTAACCTTCAAAATCACTCCAAAATCCCTTTAAAACCTTATTAGTCTCCCTTATTTGGTTTTAAATCTCCTTGTTTCCCCTATCAGAACCCTCAATTTGCCTCAAAAACCATGTTTTTAGGCCTAAAAAACCCTTTCTACATATAATGTTTTCTTCAGCCCCCGAGGGCTTAACTCCTATAACCCTCCACCTCATAATACCTACAGCCCCACAATCGGGCGCTAAAAGGTCCTAAACCCCCATCATAACCCCTCATTTCCTTTATTCCTTTGTAATTTCATATTCCCCGACGTTTCAATTTTAAGTTAATTTGGACCGTCAATCCGATGATCCAACGGCCATCGGGCCCCATCCTTCCGCCCGATCGCATGACTTTCTCTTTTCCTTCTCCGATGCCGATCTCCTTGATTGAATATTAGCCGTCAAATCCATAAGAACCGATGGCTAAGATTTTGTCGCACTCTGCCCATAACTCTTCTCCTTTACCCCTCCGATTGAGTCTCAACCGTCAATCTATATCCCAGATCCGATTGACAGCGCTCCGTCGCATCACGCAAATTCTCAAGTGCCTTCCCCTTTCCTCCTTCGATTTGCGATCGCCCCGATTCAAATCTAACTGTCAGTTTCATAGATCTAACGGTCATGATCTATCCCGATCATTCATAAAACCCCGATGAACCAACCCGCTCTGCGAAAAAATACCTAACGTAACCATGGGCCCTGCTTACCTCATTACCCCACAACGTCTCCATCGCGTGCGATCCGCACCGTTGGATCTGCGCCCATTCATCCGATGGCTAGAAATATGTTTTGCAAAATTTATGCAACAACACGTTAACGCCCGAAAAAATTCCAAAATGGGTGGTTTTCTGAATCCACGTGTCGCGCGACGTACCGTATCGCATTTTTTTTATGAAAACCATATACCACCCAGAAATTTTGTGAAAACTGTTGCCGAATTTCCTCCTTACCACCTTTCCACACTGCATTGACTTTCCTCCTTTTTAATCTTGGCCATCAATTGTTTCAATCCAACGGTTCCGATTTAAATTCTCCCCCATTTCATTTTCCATTCACCTATTCCCCCGAGAATTTCACCGATATACCGATTAAATTTCCTCCATTCCATTATACCATTTCCCCTTCCGCATTATAAACTCCCAATCAATCTTAGCCGTTGATCAATCTAAATCGACGGTTCGGACTTAATCTTACAACCATTCACCCAACCGCCTCCCAATTGACCCCATCATGTGATCTCGACCGTTGGTTGTTTTCATCCAACAACCACTATTTAATCTCGCACCCGAGATCTCCAAAGCAGCCTTTAACCTATTTTTCACGGATTTTCTTAATTTTTTGTTCATTTTTTGCAGGTTATTAAGGTTTTGTCCACAGTTTTTAAATGAAACAAAGGCTGGGGATGATGATCCCCCAGGCCACTATCCATGAAGAAAGTGAATCCACATGGTTCAAATTATGATTCCACTTGTGCCTCATGAGCATTTGTGAAGTCACAAAACCTCCGCGCGCCTGCAAAACAGTAAAACACAGTGAATATCAAACATCCAAAGAGTATCAGTGTCAAAGGATAGGATCAGTGCATAAGTGAAGATCAATGATTTTAAACGGAGTTTAAAAGGATTGAGGCACCAATTCGAGAATCAAAGACCTAATCCACAGTTGTTAAAGGATAAAGACCGAAAATAAAGATCAAGGCCTGATTAGGCCTAAAACACAGAGTAAAGTAGATTAAAAGTGTTTTAAGAATAAAAAAAGAGATATATCAGTCTGAAAAGCCTCCAATGCCACATCAGAGGCTAATTGAATCCTCTCCAGCTACCAAAGTGCCACTTGCAACTTTCAATAAATCAAAAGTAGGCAAATTTATTGCCTGAGTCAGTGATATTTTTCCTAAAGACAGGAAGAGTTATTGCCAACCTGCTTCAAGAGCTTTAAAGTCAACAAACTCTGCCAAGTAGCCTAAAACTTAATAAAAATGAATTAATACAGAGGAAATATCAGAAATATTCTCTATTGAGCCCCTCAAAGGCCGAGAAGCATTAACTTGTATTAATTGAGCCTAGAGATGTTTTCTCTCATCCCACCTCCTCATTTCTTCTATAAATACTTATGTAGAAGATGAGAAAAAGGTTGGTCTCTGGATATCTGTAGCATGTAAATAGTTTTCTGAAGCTGTTGAAGCTCTGTTTGTAATTGAAGATACATAAGCTGAGATGAAAAGTTTGAAGCTGTAGAAGCCTACTGGACTTGAATATTGTAACTGGTTTGAACATCAAATATAAGCTGATTTTTGGGATCCTAGTCTATGTCAATGGTGATGTGTTTCTCATTGTAATTGTTATTTTTATTTATGTTTTCATTTTGTCCACCTTTCTCTGATAAAGAACAAAAAATATAGAGATAGGATTTACTGTTAAAAGTACCCTACTCTCACTAATAAGCTTTATCTCTATGTTTTCCTCCTTTGTGTATTTAAGAATGATTTAATACAGTCCAAGCAGTTAAGGAATGTTGGCTTGTCCATGTCTTACTGTCTAAACTTTAAACATTGTTCTTGAATGTCATTTTCATTACTTGCTAAGTAGATTTGGACTAGGAAAGCTTATGGTTTGCCCTGTATTCTAGTTTCTTCTCCAACAGTTTGTCTTGAAAGTTTCCCTTAAGAGTATGTTAAGAGCAGGATAGTTTCAAAGTACTTACCTGATCTTAGACTAATTTTTATGTTTATCATGAATTTTCTCCTTTTGAATATGCTGAAAGCAGGCTAATTTAAAGTCTTTACTTGATCTTAAGCTATTCTAAGTGTTTTAATTGTTTTCTATCTAAAGTG
This sequence comes from Pinus albicaulis, assembly GCA_034641835.2. Classification (NCBI taxonomy): domain Eukaryota; kingdom Viridiplantae; phylum Streptophyta; class Pinopsida; order Pinales; family Pinaceae; genus Pinus; species Pinus albicaulis. The sequence continues at coordinate 659,776,460 of CM076575.1, read as the reverse complement.
TATCAAAATCAGGATAGTATCAAAGTACTTACCTGATCCTAGATTACTTTTTTGTCTTTCTTAAGTGCATGCCAAAAGTAGGGTAGTTTCAGAATACTTACTTGATCTTAGGTTGCTCTTGGTTCTTCATCTGTTTGATTTCCCTCACTTCATTTCTTATTGTTCCATTCCATAACATCAACTTAAAGAGATCCTTTGACATAGATGACTTGCCCCATGGACCACTCTTGAACCTTGCTGTTTCAATTAAATCCTCTTATGACTCCATAGCCCAATTGATTGAGTTGCTCCTTGCCTATCTTATTAGCTAAACCATTCTCCCACTATTTCACACCTTCACCCTTCATATAGACTTCCTTCACCTTCATCCTATCCTTGCCCAACCAAAACCAAACAAAACCCTTGTTCTTCATAACTAGCCTAATATCACACTAAAAGAACTTAAAAGATAAATCAATATTGCACTTATAGAGAGATCCCTCTCTAGATTCAGGAGGGCTAGATCCTAGAATCCCAAAGTGGTTCATATGTATGATTTGTAGTTTGTATTTGCCAATCTTGCAAATTACAGAGACCTAACACCTTAATCACGTTCGAGCGAGTTGGGTCGAGTCCTTTCGTGTGATGGCGCCCAAGGAAACGCGTTCAGGTCCGGTCGTGTCAGATTATGCCGTACTATGAGGGCACCCAAGGAAACACGTTCGGGTTGGTCGGGTCATGTTGTACTACGAGGTCACCCAAGGAAACGTGTTCAGGTGGGTTGGGTTCTGTAGGGTCATGTGAGGGCACTCGAGGAAATGCGTTTGAGTGGGTTGGGTTGGGTCGGGTCATGCCATGTGAGGGCGCTTAAGAAAACACAATTGAGGGGTTCATGTTGGGTCGTGTCGTGTGAGGGTGCCTGATGAAACACATTCGAGAGGGTTGGGTCAGGTCGTGCCATGTGACAACGCCCAAGGAAACACGTTTGGGTGGGTCGTGTGAGGGCTCCCAAGGAAACACATTCGGGTGGCTCAGATCGGGCTGGGTCGTGCTGTGTGAGGGTGCTCGAGGAAACGCGTTTGGGTGGGTCGGGTTGGGTCAGGTCATGTGAGGGCACTCAAGGAAACACGTTCGCACGAGCCTAATCGGTTCGGGTCGTGTCGTGTGAGGGAACCCAAGGAAACACATTCGTGTGGGTCGGGTCGGGTCGGGTCGTGTGAGGGCACTTAAGGAAACACGTTCGGGTGGGTTAAGTCAAGTAGTGTCATGCAAGGGCGCCCAAGGAAACACATTGGAGTGAGTCGGGTCGGGTCGTGTGAGGGCACCCAGGGAAACACATTTGAGCGGGTCGGGTTGGGTCAGGTCATGTGAGGGCACCTAAGGAAACGCGTTCGAGTGGGTCAGATTAGGTCGGGTTGGGTCAGGTTGTGTGAGGGTGCCTGTATCAAAAATGTTAAGTTGTGACCAGCTGTGTGCCTTGTGCATGTTTGTGCGATCAATTTTCTGTTTTCTCCCTCGTGCCTTTGTTCGAGCGGGTTTTGGGGTTGTGCCACGTGAGGGCGCCACATGAAACACGTTCAGGTCGGATCGTGTGAGGGAGGCCATATAAAAAATTATAAGTTGTGACCGCCCATGTGCCTTTTACACATTCGTGTGACCATTTTTTCCATTTTCTCCCTTGTGCCTTCGATGTTCGGGCAGGTGGGGTCGGGTAGGTCGTGTGATGGTGCCTAAGGAAACACATTCGGGTTGGGTTAGGCCGGGACGTACCGTACTGTGAGGGTGCCAAGGAAACACATTCGGGTAGGTCTGGTCAGTTCAAGTCATGTGAGGGCACCCAAGGAAACATGTTCGGGTGGGTTGGGTTGGGTCAGGTCATGTCGTGTGACGACACCCAGGAAAACATGTTCAGGCGGGTCGGGGTGGGTCGTGTTGTGTGAGGGTGCCCAAGGAAACACGTTTGGGCGGGTCGTGTTGTGTGAGGGTGCCCGAGGAAACACGTTTGGGCGGGTCTAATAGGGTCAGGTCGTGTGAGGACGCCCAATGAAATGCATTTGGGAAGGTTGGGTCAGTTCAAGTCGGCTCGTGTGATCAGGGTCAGATGGGGTCGTGTGAAGGCACCTAAGGAATTGCATTTGGGTGGGTCAGGTCGAGTCATGTTGTGTGAGGGTACCCAAGGAAACACATTCGAGAGGGTCGGGTCGGGTTGTGTGAAGGCGCCTAGGGAAACACATTTAGGCAAGTCGGCTTGGGTTAGTTCATGTGAGGTTTCTCAAGGAAACACATTCGTACGAGTCAGGTTGGGTCATGTGAGGGCACGTAAGGAAACACGTTCAGGCAGGGATCAGGTCTATTCATGCTGTGTGAGGGCACCCATTAAGGAAACACGTTCGGGTGGGTCGGGGCAGGTTGGGTGGGGTCGTGTGAGGGTGCCCAGGGAAATGCGTTTAGGCAGGTCGGATCGGGTCGTGTGAGGGTGGGCATGTAAAAAATGCTAAGTTGTGACTGCACATGTTCCTTGTGCATGTTTGCGTGATCCTTTTTCCATTTTCTCCCTCGTGCCTTTGTTCGGGCGGGTGGGGTCATGCCGTGTGAGGGCGCCACAGGAAACGTGTTCAAGTCAAATCATGTGAGGGAGGTCGTATAAAAAATGATAAGTTGTTACCGCCTGTCTGCCTTGTGCACATTTGTTCGAACTGTTTGTTGTTTTCTCCCTCGTGGCTTCAACATTCGAGTGGGTCGGGTTGGGTCGGGTCATGCCGTACTATGAGGGTGCCCAAGGAAATGCAGTATAAAATAAAACACCTCCAACATTTCAGAATGAAGTATGAAAAAAGTGAACCATTACTTACACTGCATTGTAAGCCAAGAAACCAAATTTATCAATGTAAGGATCTACAATCGCAGTTTTGTGCAATCTGATCCATCTAAAACCCTAACCCATTTAACCCCCTAAACCCAAACCCCATCAACCCCTAACTCGTAACCCCTATAATTGTCCTCCGTCATCAATTTCTGCAAAGTGCACGATCCCGATGCAGCATGTTCATCAAGTTATTCCTCTGTCATTGACACATTTGCAACATCCTCTTCTTCACATGTCTCGACTTCTTCTTCGGGTCGGGTCGTGTCGGGTTGTGTGAGGGTGCCTAGGGAAACGTGTTTGGGTGGATCACATCGGGTCGTGTAGTGTGAGGGTGCCCAAGGAAACATGTTTGGGTGGGTCGGGTCGGGTCAGGTCAAGTCATGTGAGGGCTCCCAGGGAAACACGTTCGAGAGGGTCAGGTCGGGTTGTGCGAGCGTGCCTAATGAAACAAGTTCGGGTAGGTCATGGGGTCGAGTCGTGTGAGGCCGAACGTATCAAAAATGCTAATTTGAGACCATCCATGTGCCTTGTGGATGTTTGTGTGACCCATTTTTCATTTGTTCCCTTATGCCAGCTTTGTTCGGGCGGGTCGAGTCGTGTCGTGTGAGGGTGCCTAAGGAAACACGTTCGAGTTGGGTCGAGTTGCGTGAGGGAGGCCGTATAAAAAATTCTAACTTGTAATTTCCCGTGTGCCTTGTGGCGCACGTTTGTGTGACCCGTTTTCCTTTTTCTCCCTTGTTCCTTCATTCGGGTAGGTCAGGTAGGGTCATGTGAGGGCGCCCAAGGAAATGCGTTTGAGTCAGGATGGGTCTTGTGAGGGCGCACAAGGAAACACGCTCAGGGTGGGTCGGGTCAGGTCAGGTCATGTGAGGGCACCCGAGGAAACACGTTTGTGTTAGGTCGGGTTAGGTTTTTCCATGTGAGGGTGCCCAAGGAAACGCGTTCGCATCTAGAGGTCATATAAAAAATGCTAAGTTGTGACCACCCATGTGTTTTGTGCACACTCATGTGACCCATTTGTCGTTTGCTCCCTTGTGCCTTTGTTCGGGTGGGTCAGGTCATGGGAGGGCGCCCAAGGAAATTCCATCATGTCAGGTCGTGTCGTGTGAGGGCGCCCAAGGAAATGTGTTCGGGTCGGATCATGTGAGGGTGGCTGTATAAAAAATTCTAAGTTGTGACTGCCTGTGTGCTTGTGCACATTCGTGAGACCTGTTTTCGGTTATCTCCCTTTTGCCTTCATTTGGGCACCGGGTCGGGTTGTACCGTGTGAGGGCTCCTAAGGAAACATGTTCGGGTGGGGTCGGGTGGGGTCGTGTGAGGGTGGTTGTATCAACAATGCTATGTTGTGACCGCCCATGTGCTTTGTGCACGTTCATGCGACCTGTTTTCCATTTGCTCCTTTGTGCCTTTGTTCGGGCGAGTCGGGTTGTGCTGTGTGAGGGCGCCCAAGGAAATGCATTCGCGTAAGGTTGGGTCGAGTCATGTGAGGGAGGTCATATCAAAAATTCTATTTTGTGACTGCTAGTGTCCCATAATGTGCACATTCATGTGACCCGTTTGCCATTTTCTCCCTTGTGCCTTAGTTTGGGCGGGTCGGGTCGTGCCATGTGAGGGCGCCCAACGAAACACATTCAAGTCAGTTCGAGTCGTGTGTGTGGAAAGTTGTAAGTTTTACATATTAAATAATTTATATACACCTTAATATCTTATTTATTTATATTCAATTTTTAATTTAATACTATATATATATATATATTATTTACATTTAATTTTTAAGTTTAATTCCAATTCCCACCTCAAAATTATATATAGTTGAAATACTATATATTTGAATAACTATAGGAGCTATAGTTGAGAAATTATATATTTGACTAACTATAGGAGATATAGTTATTAAGTATTTAATACTATATATAATTTTTTTTTAAATATTATTATTTACATTTAATTTTTAATTTTAATTCCAATTCCCGCCTCAAAAAAATTCACCCTTCACCCCACCCTCCCTATCCCCGCCTGCAAAAAATACACCCTTCAGAAGCTGGAGAAAGTGGAATAGTGTGATTTCTTTGGCTCTTACTACACTTCATGACTCGACCCAGAAACTGGCCACTGCCCAAATCATTATTCCGAACGTGTTGTCACTGTTCTGCACGCAGACTCGGGCTGAACCCGACTCGACCCTGCCAAACTGCCCGACGCTCTAAGGAACCCGACTCGCCCTGAACCTGAACGTTGAAACTGGATATCAATATGATATTAATCGATCTACAACTACTTATATATCGCTCAAGGCTGCAAGATGCCTCTGCCTTCAAAGACTTATTCCTAAAGACGGGGTAAACTAAATTAGCTATTAATGGTGGTGGATCGACAACAACGGGTCAATCAACCCTATATATTCCACCCAAATCCTAGGTTAAAATGCAACTTATGTCGACGGATCTTCTACCTTTTCTTTCACTGGGACAACTAATTCTACTGTTATTGCTAGCACATTCATTCATTCAAGGTGAACAACTGGCTTTGCAATTAGATATGCTCCTACTTCTAAGACTAGATAAATTTCTCCCCCGTGAACTTCAAGAGATCTGGAATTAAAAATTACACTAAATAATCAACAGCTTAATCGACTACTTAAACCATTGATGATGTTATTGGTGATGGTGTTGGATCAAGGACTGGATAGAGGACTGCATTGTATATAACAACTGGTTCTACTACAGATGCTAGTGGAACAACTTCTTATTAAGCTACTTATGCAGGTGCTTAATCAAGCTTAAACTTCTGCTATTGATGAATCATATCCCACCATAGGTGCCATATCTGCTAATATGGGCTATGGCTCTATATATGTGTATCTATCTCTACGTGGAAGGGATGCATTTGGCTCTGTATCTAGAAGCTTACTTGCCTTCACATTATATGGTTATCTATTCTACCTACTACCCACCTGAACAAATTTATGGAAGCTATAGGCAGGGCCACTTTCATGCTGGGACAAAATAGGCATAGAAGATATAGGAAGGGCCACTTTCATGCCCGTGCTTGGTATGCCCTCTTTCATTATCCCCTGTTTTTTTGTAAAAGAAATAAAAATTTCAAGTCCTTTTGGGTACTAAGAAATCTGAAATCATTTTTTTTTCTTTACTGGCGTTATCATTTTTACTCAAATTGCGTAGCTTATTAGTATTGGGCCTTGGACATGCATTTATCCTAGGTTTCAAAGTAGAATGATCTTGGATGGTTCTTGTTTATCATGGAGCTGTGTTATTTACTTCCTCCTTGACTCAGACACCATCTTGCATTTTATTGAATAACTACAAGCACCTTTCGATCTTTTGTGACCCACTTAGAAGACCCACTTAGAATCTAGTCTCTGAAATCCAAAAGGTGCTCTGGATATCTGAGGAGGTATGAGACCAATGTAAATTAGAACAACACAAATTAAAATTTCATGGCCGTTTTGTAAAAACCTATGTGGATGGCCGTTGTGGAGGGTAGAAATTGGTAATAAAAACTGACAGCTGGGATGGAAGAGGCAGTGAACAAGGGTGATAGATTCTTCTTTAATTGTATCTCAACAACATAAATTTAAGAAATTAAAGTCTTTCCTATACTGTAACTATTGAGTTCATATGTTTAAGTTGTTATGAATATAAGGTAAGCTTACTAGTATCCAAGGATCATGTACACAACATGGCTTATCACTCTTAAGCTATAACCAATAGTTACACATCCTCTTAATGGGATTAGTACTCTACTTAGTAATGTATAATATGACACCAAATTCTCTTTGTAATGAATCAATCATGATTAACCAGCGTCACTCTAATATGAAAATGTAGTTAGCTTGTATAAATATTACAGCTATTCCTATTATTACATCATATCAAGTTAATGGAAATAATACTGTATTGGAATAGAGACCAATTGTATTCATAATTCAAGATAGCTTACTTGTATAAACATAATATACTAGTTATAGCTTTGTAACATGTAACAATAGGTGTTAGTAATACATAATAGGAGTAATATATCCATCATATTCATTACTATATTGGTTACACTTGGCATTACTTATACAGATAGCCTCATATTACATAAAGCTTAATCATGGTATTACTACTAGTGTGACATATTAAGTCGATTAAAGCTTAACCCTTATAACCAGCTTGGTGATACTTATGCCCTATGATATAAAGGTAATGTGGTTTTATTCAATATGGGTTTAAAATAAAAAAATGGTGGTAATATTGAGCTTAGTTAGTACAGGTACGTTGTATGTGATAAGCGTATATACCTTAATGTGTGATATAGCATTACTATAATGTTTGGAATATAAATACCTATGGAAATCAGAGGGAAATGATAGTGATAATGGTATCCATTGACCCATATTAACCTTATACATGTAATATAATTGATTACACTGATCTATTTAGTAAGATCTTATGTAACATGGATACTAGTATCATCACAATTACTTATATCAAATATACACGTACTTTCTACACCAGTACATAGTTAATAATTATATATGGGTTTCATTACTCTTACATCACTACTAAGCTTTCACTGCTTTGATTACAGTAATCACACTAGCTCATTCATGGGTACTAGTATTCTAGTGATTACTAGTTAGATCAATATTACAAATTACCCTCTTATTACAGTCCACATCATGATTAGTAAAGAAATGGTATTCCTTGCCCTCCATTTAGGTCCTCACCCCTAGGGGAAGGAACTACCCTAGTCTTACCCTAGCCCATAAAAAAAATGGGATTATCTCATTGCCCCTTTCCTAAAAACCCAGGATACCAAAACTGAGTTGAGTTGTCTCTTAGGTGCTCTCTATTAAATCTGTTAGGGTCCCGTGATTTGGCCGATTGGCTAGCCAAATGACGATGTAACATCAAACCAAGCTTTGGAGCCCAAGGACCTAGCCTTCCTGGACTCAGAGAGGGCTCTCTCTATAAGTGTAAAAGATGTCGGTGTG